>KV017190.1:149179-172955 GCA_001598015.1 Dorcoceras hygrometricum
GTATAATTTGACAGAAGAGTCAGGGATTAGATTACTCAGGAATGATATTTCTTGAGTATCCCGCTGAAATCACATACATGTTTGATTACTGTTCTTGATTTAGAACTTGAATTGTGTATGTGTCGATCCATCACAGGTAGTGGATCTTTTATAAATGCATGACATTGCATAACGAAGAGAATTAAATTGATTCTAACGCCCAGGACTGAGTTGACCTGATTTTCGAAGCCGGAGATGGTTTCGATAGATGAATATTCATGTCAAGATCATATACGAATCTTGATGGCATCGAACTGAAATGGAATCAATTCTGAGATCGAAGAAGAGCACTAGAATCATTTCATTGCATTGCATTTGTCTTACAGTTGATAAACTGTTATGCATTTTATTGTTATTATTCGTACCTGCTGATTATACTGAGATGATTCTCACTGGAGTTTATCCGGATGTTGTTTTGTTTTGTATGTGTGCATGACAACAGGAGGAAGAAACTAGTGGGGAGCAACTAAGGGTAGCGAGAGATCACTACTTAGACGCTGGATCAGCAGCAGGAAGATTAAACACAAGCTGATAGTTTATATGTTTGGACAGTTGGTCTTAGGTTGCTCAAGTCTGGTTTAGTATATAAGAATAAAGTGTGTACTAGTAAACTTAGCTTGTAACCGCCATGAACCATGAAGTATTTGTATAAATGAATAGTATTTACGCTACAAGCTGAACCCTTTATGCTTCTGCTGGATTGAATACGCTTCTGCTGATTGACAAAAAATTTTTTTTTATGTAACTTATAAATCAACCAGATTAGATTTCATAAACGTGTTTAGTTTAAATTAATAAACCACTGATTGAGATTAGAGAATTAATTGTGAGCCGAGAGCCTCACATAGCGTCTAACCTGGCATCACTAAACGACGTCGCACAGCATTCCATATTGGCTAAATCAGTTCACGCGTATGCAGACCAGCTTGTGTTCCACTAACGCGTACCAGATCAGAGCTGTTTTGTCCCAGATCAGTTCACGCCTGATCCGTTCTATGTCCAATCCAAATATCATCAACAGCTTACACCAACTCTCCTAAGCTGTTCACTAGACAGTTTGCAAGACACGCCTCTCCTGGTTAATCATCATTCCGATCTTATAAACTCATTAATCACCATCTAACAATTTCTTGTCCTCACATTCTCCCCAACTAGAAAATGATTTCGTCCTTGAAATCAAACCATAACTATAGATCAGAACTGAAAGAATACCATAAGACCACCAATACCAAAATACATAACAGTCCAGCATTTCTCAATTCTTATCTCACTAGCTAAGAGTGCAAAGGCAACTCAAACACACATCAGCAAGCCAAAAGATTACCTGAATTAATACTTTGTATGCTCAAATAGATGAGGCCACTCCTGTCTCATCTTTTCTTCAACTTCCCATGTAGCTTCTTCTCTGCCATGTTTGCTCCATTGGACCATCACCAAAGGAATAGTCTTGTTTCTCAGTTGTTTCTGCTTTCTATCTAGGATCTGCACTGGATATTCAAAGTAACACAGGGTTGGATCCAGCTCAACTTCATCGGTCCTAAGCACATGGGAAGGATCTGGCTCATATTTTCTCAACATTAACACATGAAACACATCATGCATCACTGATAACTCAGCAGGCAGTTGCAATTGATATGACAAGGATCCAATCCTCTCAATAATCTCAAACGGTCCAACAAACCTAGGAGCTAACTTAACCTTAAGCCTGAATCTCATGACACTCTTGAAAGGAGAAACTTTCAGAAACACTCGGTCGCCAACCTGAAACTCCAAAGGCCTACGGCTCTTGTTAGCATAGCTAGCTTGACGATCTTGTGCAGCCTTCATTCGGCTTAGAATCAGCTCAACCTGATCCCTCATATAATGCACAAACTCAGTGTAGACATTTGACTCTCGCCAACTTCTTCCCAGCAAATCGGTGATCTGCACTTACGATCGTACAAATCTTCGAATGGTGCCATCTCGATAGTCACTTGAGAGCTATTATTATATGAAAATTCTACCAGGGATAAAGAATCCTTTCAGCCACCACTGAAATCCATCATAATTGCTCACAGCATTTCCTCCAAAGTCTGTATAGTTTTCTCGAATTATCCATCTGTCTGAGGGTGATAAGTTGTACTCATAGCCAATCTTGAACCCATCACTGCTTGCAAGCTCTTCCAAAATCGGGAAGAAAATTGTGGATCTCTATCAGACACTATCGAAACCGGCATTCCATGCAATCTAACCATGTGGTCAACGTACAATCTCGCCATCTTCTTCATGGAACACCTCACATCATAGGAAATGAAATGGGCTGACTTCGAAAGCCTGTCAATAACCACCCAAATCGCATCACATCCCATATTCGAACGAGGTAGATGAGTCACAAAATCCATGGAAACGTGCTCCCAATTCCATCGAGGCACTTCGAAACTCTACATCAATCCACCAAATTTCATCCTCTCGGCCTTGACCTGTTGGCAGTTCAAACATCGAGCTACAAATCTAGAAATGTCATTCCTCATGCCTTCCCACAAGTAGTGTAACTTCAATGCGTGATACATCTTCTTATCGCCCGGATGCACACTATAACGACTTCAATGGGCCTCGTTCATGAATGTTTCTCTCAGATCGATTTTGGAACTACCAATCTACCACAAAATCTTAGGCATCCATCAAAAGCAACAGTAAAATCTTCAGACTGAACATTCTGGGCTTTTATCTTCAACTCATCGATGTACGGGTCAGTCCTCTGTGCTGCCCTAATGTCCAATCTGTGGTTCAACCTGAAAAGAAGAAACAATAAAGTCTTGGTCATCTGGCTGAAAAAGCCATCCAGAAGTACCCAAATGCTCATGGACTTTTGAAATACTCAAGGATGTTAGCATCGCAGGCTTGGATTTCCTACTCAAAGCATCTATCACTAAATTCATTCGCCCCTGCTGATATTGAATCTCATAGTCAAAATCCTTGAGCAACTCCATCCAACGACGCGCCTCATGTTCAGATCTGACTGAGTGAAGATGTACTTCAAGCTCTTGTGGTCTGTGTACACCACAAACTGCTCGCCATACAGGTAGTGACGCCAAATCTTCAAGGCAAAAAAGATAGCATCCAGATCCAAATCATGAACTAGGTATCTCGTCTCATGGGGTTTCAAATATCGAGACGCATAAGATATCACTCGCCCGTTCTGCATAAATACACAGCCCAAAGCACTCAGAGAAGCATCGGAGCATACCACAAAACCTCCAAATCCCGAAGGTAAAGCCAACACATGAGCAGTAGTCAACTTCTCCTTGAGAAACTCGAAACTCGACTCACACTCATCTGTCCATAGAAACCTTCTATCCTTCTGGGTCAACTGTGTCATTGGCCTTGCTGTTGAAGAAAAACCTTCGATGAAATGTCTGTAATATCCAGCCAAACCCAAGAAATTACGGATCTCCGAAACATTCGTAGGTCGCTTCCAGTTACGAAATGCCTCGACCTTACTCGAATCCACCGAAATACCTTGTGCAGAAATGAAATGACCCATATCTAACCAAAATTCTTACTTACTAAACTTTGCATAAAGCTATGAGTCTCTCAGTTTCTGCAACACCAACCTCAAGTGCTCCTTATGCTCTCTATAGATCCTTGAGTACATCAGAATATCATCTATGAAGACAATCACAAAACAATCGATATACTCACTAAAGACGCGATTCATAAAATCCATGAAGACAGCAGGGGAATTATCAATCCAAACGGCATCACAAGAAACTCATAATGCCCGTGTCTAGTCCAGAACTCCGTCTTCGCCACATCAGCGTCTCTAATCCGCAACTGATGATAACCTGATCGCAGATCAATCTTGGAGTATATGACCGATCCCTCCAGCTGATCGAACAGATCATCAATTCTCGGCAAGGGGTACTTGTTCTTGATCGTTGCTTTATTCAACTGCCGAAAGTCAACACACATCGTCATAGATCCATCTTTCTTATTCACGAAGATAATCGTGGCTCCTAAAGGCGACATACTCGGCCTAATAAATCCCTTCTCTAGGAGGTCACACAACTGGTACTTAAGTTCCTTCAACTCAGCTGGCGCAAATCAGTATGGAGCTTTTGAAATCGGGGCGGTTCCTGGCACCAACTCAATGCTGAAATCAATCTCTTGTATTGGAGGGAATCCAAGAATCTCATACAAAAAAACGTTTGGGAACTATCGGACAATAGGAATGTCAGTCAATTCCAGTCGCAACTCTTGGGAGACATCCAGGGCATAAATCATGAACCCTGCGTTTTCAAGAGACAATAGGCTAAACATCTCCATGGCTGACACTAGTGGAATCTTCGATCGCGAATCAACACGGTAGAAGTCCCACTTTTCCCCAAATTGAGGTCTAAACCTCACTACACTATGGAAACAATCAACAGTCGCTCTATAACTGGACAGCACATTCATAACCAAGATAATTCAAAGTCCCTAATCTCCAGAGAAATCAAATTCTTCACCAACACATTCTGATCGAATCGAATCACACAATCCTCAACAACCTCGTGGGATATCAACCACACGCCAGCAGAAGTAGAAACAGATACAACATCACACAGTGGGTAGCACTCAACCCACACACATATACAAACAGATCAGATATAAAGGAATGTGATGCTCCATTATCAAACAAAACACGTTGTTAGGATAAAATTTATTAGTTTTGGTGATAACAAAATAAGACTAGTTGCTACTGGAAAATCAGCCGGTGAACTTTACAGGAGAACATTTTTAGTCGACGGGTTGATTTTCAGCAGTTGATCTATTCGGAGGCATTCAGCAGATGGAAGATTCTTAATCAGTTTTCAACTTATATCAGCCGTTGGAAGAATCAGTCGTTGGTTTGTTTTCAGCGTTTGGACTTTTCAGAGGTAACCAGCAGGTAGATTCTTCCAGGGCAAATCAGCAGACAGTTACTTTAGTTGCAGGCGCAAGATTTTGAGAGTTAGCGTGTTTTGTTGAGGATTGGACTAGTTGCTACTGGAAAATCAGCCGGTGAACTTTACAGGAGAACATTTTTAGTCGACGGGTTGATTTTCAGCAGTTGATCTATTCGGAGGCATTCAGCAGATGGAAGATTCTTAATCAGTTTTCAACTTATATCAGCCGTTGGAAGAATCAGTCGTTGGTTTGTTTTCAGCGTTTGGACTTTTCAGAGGTAACCAGCAGGTAGATTCTTCCAGGGCAAATCAGCAGACAGTTACTTTAGTTGCAGGCGCAAGATTTTGAGAGTTAGCGTGTTTTGTTGAGGATTGCAAAACGACAGCGTTCAGATAAGTTGAAACGACGGCGTATTGGACTAGCGCTAAAAATTCAGTCGTTGGAGTTTGCGTTGTTATTCCAGCAGGTGCATTCCTTAAAATGAAAATCAGAAGACAGTGGTTTTTCAGCAGATGGATACAGTATTATTTTGATCCAGTCGCTGCTTCTCTTAATCGTTGTAACCAGCAGTAAGGGAGACACTTATAGTGATCAGCTGGTGCATAACTTTTGAACATTGAAGCCATCAGCCGTTGAATATCTTTCAGAGGTACAAGTAATCAGTTGTTGCATAATCGCTCGCTCGATTCAAACGTTCATATCAGAGGAAATCAAAGGTGGAGATTGAATCATACATGTGCTTTAATTGAGGAACAGTATCAATACTATTCTAGGTAAATAGAACACTATATCAGAGGGCGGTTTACGGCGTTTGCAAAAATATGGAACGACGCCAAATTTGTTCTGACATTGTGCGACTTGCCTCTTGGTGGAGCAGGATTTACGGCGTACGAATTGACAGTAATTCAAAAGGAGATTATGTTGCCTTTGAAGAAATTAATGACCGTTGAGATCTAAGACTATAAATAGCAGAAGTTTGGATTGAAGAACGCTCTCTCTCTCGCTCTCGCTCTCTTGCTTTCGCTATTGTTTACTTGCTGTTAATCTGCTAATTTTGAGTCTCAACTATTCTCGAGCTTATACTCTACAGAAGCCATATTCACAAAGCTCAAACACTCGAAGAAAAACAACCGCTGATATTCATAGAAATACCTTCGAGTCATCCTCTTATTCACATTAGCTGAATCGCTTTGCTTGCAAAAGAAATCAGAGGATTTACAGTCTCATAGCTTTGTATTCATTGTTATATCATTTGAGTCTGTAACGAACGTGCTCCTTAAAGCCATTCGAAAAATATCATTCATTTGTAAAACCAGTAGCTGCGTCTGCGCTTGAGATTGTGGTGTTGCTAGGAGTTCACTTTGAGCGAGGCTCAGTGACTGGGTGTTTTGCAGAAGGACTGTAATCCATTAAATCTTCTAGTGAAACCTTCCTGAAAAGGAATAAGGGGAGACGTAGGATATTCATATCCGAACTTCCAGAATCAAATTCTTGACCCTAATCTTTTATTTAACACATCTATTTATCGTTTTACTGTTCACTGATCGATTGGATTATTTCCACACTATATTTGTTAGCCAAGAGATCAGCTGCTAAACTGAGATACCTTAAATCTGGTAACTCGGATTTAAGTTAAGCAAGGCGCTTGTAAAATTGTTTTAAAGGTTTCGAAAAATTTAAAATAGTAGGAGTTCATTCAACCCCCCCCCCCCACTTATGAACTCCTTCAGCTGATTTCGAACCATATTGATCCTATCACACGTGCAGGAAAGTCAAAGATAGTACAAGTACCTGCAATAACTCCCCCAGGCATATCATCAGCTTGCTCTCTCGTCAAGGCATTCACTTGATCTTGCTGATATCCCGAAAACTGAGGTGTAGAAGATCCTCCGAACCTAGACGGTTCTCGTGGTCGGAATCCTGATCGTTGGGACTGGGCAAAAGGTTGCGGTCTCTGCGAAGAATCACCAGCTGAACCTTGCTGCGGCTGATTTGAGGGTTGTCCCCCCCCCCAATAAAAGGATACTCTCTAGCGAAATTTCCAGGCTGCCCACACTTATGGCAAAGACCTTGAACTCCACTTCATTGATAAGTCATTGGCCTACCTCCACACTGACCACACGACACCACTCCAGAGCCACTACCACCAGAGCTAACAGAACCAGAAGAACTTGAATTAAACCGTCTCTTAAACTGCTTTCCTCGAGGCTTGAACATCTCACGATTTTATTGTTGTGACGTCTGAGGAGGCTTAAATAGATGCAGCCCTTATGGAACGGGTTGAAAACTACGACCAGCTATCGGCTGAACATGATTATGTGCTTCCAAAAGACTCTCCTCAATGTCCACCGCCCTATCCACCGTCTCAGCGTATGTCGCAGGAGAACCAAATAGCACCATTGGGAACAAATCGGGCCTCAACCCTCTCAGAAACTTGTTCCTCTTCGTCTTATCCTAGTTAGCAACGTGGGGAACATACGACAGAAGTGAGAAAAACTATCTAGTGTAATCGGCCACCCTTATGTTCCCTTGCTTCAGATTATCAAACTCCCTCTCACGGTTGTTGTAGTACGACTTAGTGGTATACTCCTGACGAAAGGCTGTGTTGAGATAAAATTTAATAAGTTTTGGTGACAACGAAAACAAGGTTAATAACTGAAATTAAGAATAAGATCTGGATATTGAGTATTTACGGAAGAGAAGTTAAGTATTTCAGATCTGAAAGCCAGTTATCGGGATAAGTATTCAGATCCGAGAGATTTTGGGAACAGTATAATTGGATTCAGATCAGACCGAGCAACCCAGAGTCGGAGTATTCAGGTTCAGAGCATAGCAGATTTGGGTATTCGGGTTATTTCAGATATCAGGTCAAGAATTTTAGTTATCGGGTTGAGGAATTCAGATAAGAGGTTTCAGATTTGAATCAGAGGCTACGGTAATAGATGCAGATATATTTGTTCAGAAGACTCATTTCAGATTCGAGCATATCAGATGAGAACTGACTCAGATATGAATAGATTTCATTCAGGGTAAGTAAGATGTTATTTTTCAGTATCAGTACAGAGGCTACTCTTCAGATTTTTCAGTAACGAGTATTCAGATCTGGCAGATTCACTATTGTACAAAGAGGACTTATTCGTAAAGATTAAAAGATTTCAGATCAGACAAACAGCATTACCTTTGTAAAGTATAAAAAGGGGGATATTCTCAGATGTGACGGCTATATGCGTAAAGAGATATATCTTGGAGCTATTCACAAAGGGAAATTTCGAAAAGGGAAAGAGAGCAGTTTTCAAACTTCAGTACTTCAACAGATGTGAGCTTCGGATGTCTTCAAATATTATCAGTTGTTTATTTGATAGAAATAAACGTTCACGATTTAATTGTATAAATGCCTGTTAGACAACTTGAATTAAGGAAACAAGATCAGACCCATTTTGGATAAAGTTGCAAAGTACGCAGAGTGATTGATACGATTTTTACCCTCTTTGGTATATAAGTCAATTAAGCCTTGATAAGTGCAGATTACCTTTGCATAGAATTAATGGAGATACGATGAAGATATGCAAAGGGGTTTGTATCTACTGGCTACTTTATTGACCATTGAGGTTGAAGAGTATAAATAGCTCAAGATTTCAAATGAAGAAACTCTAGGTTACTCTCGCTGACTTTTATGTACTCTCAACAGTCTCTTTCTCTTTCATTTTTCTGGGATTATTCAAGCTTTCAAAATATTCTAAGTCTCAGTGTTTAATCTCGAAGAACATTCCTTTGTTCTTAATAGATTTATCTTCGAGATATCTTCTGGTTTACATTTTGAAATCGAGTTTCATTGTCATAGAAACCAGAAGATCTACAGTACTCAAAATATTGTGTTCATTGTATTATTGAGATCTGAGTCTGTAACGAACATGCTTCTTGAAGCAGTTCGAAAATTACGATTTTTTGTAACTCAGCAGTGTTATCTGCGTGTAGTAGAAGTTGCTAGGAGTTCACTTGGAGCGAGGCTCAGTGATTGGGTGTATTCAGAGGCTGTGTACATCAAATCTTCTAGTGGAACCTTCCTACTAAGGAAGAAGGGGAGACGTAGGATTTGATATCCGAACTTCCATAAACAAACTCTTGATCCCGGCACTTTTACATTACTTGCATCGCATTTTACTCTTAACTTTTCACTGCTCAATCAGTTTATTTCCGCACAATTTATTGTTAACTGAGAGAACAACATTAAACTGAGAGCCTCAGATCTGGTAACACAGATCCGAGTTTAGCGATGGCTTTTAAAATTTTTTTTAGGATTTCGAAAAATCAAAATCGAAAGGAGTTCATTCAACCCCCCTTCTGAACTCCTACGTATATTTTAAATATATTTTCAATTCTATTGATCCTATCAATTGGTATCAGTGCCTGTGCTTCTCAGTCATTGAACAGTTTTTTTCTTCTGTGCTACTATATTTCAAAATGTCGTCTTCTCACAACAAAATTCTTATGTTTTCGAAGGAGGAGTATGAGGATTGGAAGATTATGATGCAAGCTCACTTGGCCGCGCAAGACGATGACATGTGGTTCGTTATCACAGATGGTCCCATGAAGATCATGAAGGCCAATACAACTATAGCAATATCTGATGGCGCACCTCAGTGGGTGGAAAAGAACCAACATGAATATACAACTGAGGACAAGAAGAAGGCAAATATTGACAATGTGGCGAGGGATATTTTATACAAGACGCTGGATAAGAACATGTCCAGCAAAATCAAAACCTGCGCTACTGCCAAAGAGATATGGGAGAAGTTAACTCAGATCTGTGAGGGAAATGATGAGACCAAGGAGAACAAGTTGACTGTCGCTGAACAGAAGTATGAATCCATTAAGATGCGAGAGGGAGAAACAATGGTGGAGTTTGATGAGAGATTCAGTGCTGTGGTGATAGAGCTTACAAGTTTGGGCAAGGAATACAGCAACCGAGAGTTGGCGCTCAATGTTATGAGAGCACTGCCTAGAGAGTGGGATGTCAAGACCATGGCGATGCGAGAGTCCGAAGATCTGAACAAGCTTGAGCTCCATGATCTGTTTGCCAATATCAAAGCCTACGAGTTCGAGCTGGAGACCAGATCTGAGGCTGGACCGTCTACCTCCCAAACAACTAAAGCTCTAGCTGCAACAACATCTAAACAGTACTAGAAAAGCAAATCTACAGATCAACTGAGCAACGATGTCATGTCCCACTTCGTCAAGAAGTTTGGGAAATACCTGAGAAGATATCAAAACCCTTCTTTAATTATAACAAATCTGAAAAGATATCTACTGATATGAACTGTTATAACTGTGGTCGTCCAGGGCATTTCGTAGCAGATTGCAACAGGCCCAAGAAGGAGGAAATATCTAAGAGAGATGAGAAGAAGGACGATAGGTCCAAAGAAAGATCCAGAGACAGAAGGATGAGGACCAGATCTGAGAAGAGGCCCAACCGAAAGAATGATAGAAAAGTAATTGTTGCTGAGGAAAGTAACAAGAAATGGGTGGACTCATATTCCGATTCTATATCAAGCAGCTCCTCATCCAGTGACAGTGAGCCAGAAGAAGTTCATTGCCTAATGGCAAATCAGACCACTACGGAAGATGAGGTATTCAATTTTTCTAATTCTAAATTTGCACGAGAGGACCTGATCAATTCACTAAATGAAATGGTCCATGAGTACCGGAAGTTATCTCAAACATTTGAGGAAATCAAAGCTGAAAACAATGGTCTGAAAAATTGTTCAGTTGAATCAAGCACTGCTCAGCTTGAGGATACCGAAAATTTAAAGACTGAGTTGAGTAAGCTGATGATTGAGAATGATCTCTTGGGAAATAGGTCTTGTGAGCTCAAATCTGAAAAAGAAAGGTTAAATGAAGTGATGAGCTCCTGGACCAAGTCTTCTGTTTCCTTGAGCAAGTTGCATGAATCTCAAAAGCCACTGAACGACAAATCTGGCTTGGGTTTCAGCGTTGGAGAAAGCATCTCTGAGGGATGAGTACTCAATCAGATCTGGCATATGAGAAGTTCAAAAATATGAATTTTGTCAAAGCCAGTGTGATACACAATGCTTATGAGTCGGTAAAGTATGATGACCAGACCTCTGGGCAACTGAACCAAAAAGGCAAAGCTGGTATCGGATATATCAGACCTGAGAACTCCAAGCCAAGCTGGATAAAGAACAGACTTGAGAAATATAAGGCGAAAGATGGATCTAAGTTGTCTGTTCCCAACCAGTCCAGACTTGGTTCTAAGAAGGTCAAATCTGTGTGGGTAAAAGTTCACCCCAACGAGATCTGAATGGTTCACACACTAAGCCAAAGCTCAACAGATCTCACAACATTTCTGCACGTACCCTTACGGACGCACATACTAGGAAGACTGTTAAAGTAATTCAAGTATGGGTCTCGAAAAGGATAATCCGATCTGGACCCAAGTAAAATTGGGTACCAAAATTTGTTTTCGTGTTTGCTGGGTAACAGGTACAAAGCTGGAGAAGAATCTATCATCAGGTATCTGGATAGTGGCTGTTACATATGAGTGGAAATCCAAAACTACTATCAGACTTGACACAACACAAAGGAGCTAAGATTGTGTTTGGTGATAACTCTCACGATAACACCGTGGGTAAGGGTAAGCTTACCCATGGTAACATCTCCATATCTGATATTCTTGTCGTTGAGATTTGTGCTACAATCTGATTAGTATAAGTCAGCTGTGTGACAATGGTTACACAGTTAACTTTCAAAAGCACACATGCATAGTTCAGAATCCAGATGGTCTGACTGTATTGGTAGGCAAAAGATCGGGGAATACCTACATTATCAATTGGTTAGAGCAGATGGGATGGGAACAGATTTGCCTAGCAGCTGAATCTTCCAAGAGCTGGTTGTGGCACCAAAGAATGAACCATCTGAACTTTTAAACACTTGCCAAATTGAGTAAGCTTGAATAGGTTTCTGGTATGCCCCAACTAAATTTTTCTAAGGACAAGATTTGTGCAGCATGTCAGCTGGGTAAGAAGATTCGATCTACGTTAAAAAATAAAAATGGTCAACGTTCTTCCGAAAGCTTAGAGATTTTACATATGGATCTTTTTGGTCCAATACCCGTAACCAGCTTAGGGGGAACAAATTACACCATTGTCGTTGTGGATGATTTTACAAAATTTATATGGGTATTGTTTTTAAAATCAAAATCTGAAACTGCTGACCAGCTGATTAAGCTTTTGAAACATTTGCAAAATAACAAATCTTGTACTGTCAACCGGATAAGATCTGATAGAGGAACTGAGTTTTCAAATTATAAGCTATCGTCTTATCTGGAAGACATTGAGATAAAGCATGAGCTTTCAACAGCTAGAACTCCTCCGGAAAACGGGTTGGCTGAGAGGAGAAACCAAACTTTAAAAGAAGCTGCTCGATCTATGATTGCTTATTCTGGTATTTCACAAAAATTCTGGGCAGAAGCAGTTAACACAACTTGCTACACTCAGAACGGATCTATGATTAACAAAAGTCATGTTGTTACCCCATATGAGATCCGGAGTGGCAAGAAACCTGATATATCTTATTTAAGGGTGTTTGGGTGCAGATGTTTCTTTCACAATAACGGTGAAAAGCACCTGACAGATTTCGATGCCAAATCTGATGCAGGATTGTTTCTCGGATATTCAACTGTGAGCAAAGCCTACAGAGTGTTCAACAACAAGAGCTTGATCGTAGAAGAATTAGCACATGTGGTGTTCGACGAGACCAGCTTTTGATCAAATTCAGCTGTGAGCTTACATGACTTGTGCTCACGTCTGGAACAATCCATCTTAGAAGAATCAAGTGATGACGTGGCACAGACCTGATGCACACCTGATCCCCAACCAGATCTGGACACACCATAAGATAACGCACAAGCAGATCTGGCAGCTGCGGATGTTGAACCAACTATTGCTCAAGTGAATACACAAGAAGATCCTGCAGTACATCAATTGATTTCTAGACCAGCTCAAAATGCGCAAGCAGATTCAACATATCAATTAGTAGCTGAACCAAATCTGGAACAAAGCCTTCATCAATTGGTGTCAAAAAATCAAGATCAAGCCAACCAATCAAAAATCCAAGGTGAACAAGGAGCAAATCCAATTGGATCTGATCTTCGGTGGAATAGATCATCCACCCGAGCAGATCATAGGTAACATTCACTCTCTTGTTCGCACACGAAGCCAGCTCATGCATGATCACTTTGATTCAGCATTCATATCACATATAGAACCAAAACTGATAGAAGAAACCTTACCTGACACGAGCTGGATAGATGCAATGCAAGAAGAACTTAGCCAATTTAAGAGAAATAATGTTTGGAAACTAGTTCCTAGACCTTCTAACCATTCAGTGATAGGAACTAAATGGGTCTTTAGGAACAAACTGAATGAGGATGGCGTAGTAGTTAGAAACAAAGCTAGGCTGGTAGCACAAGGATTTAGACAAATGGAAGGCATAGATTTTGATGAGACCTTCGCACCACTAGATTAGAATCCATTCGCATGTTTCTTGCATATGCTGCATATAAAGACTTCAAAGTCTTTCAAATGGATGTGAAGAGTGCCTTTCTAAATGGCATCTTAACAGAGGAAGTGTATGTTGCACAACCTCCTGGATTCGTTAACCATACATATCCAGATCACGTTTACAAACTGGATAAAGCTCTATATGGGTTGAAGCAAGCACCCAGAGCTTGGTATGATACACTGTCAAAATTTTTTATCGAGCATAATTTCAAAATAGGCACTGTCTGTTAGGGAACAACGGTGTAGGATCCGGATCCCGCCTCCCGGGGCACAGCGGAAAACAAAATTGCCCGGGAGACGATCAATACAATAAAATTGAAACACAATACGAACCATTCATAGGGTTTTTTGTTGATTACCTTGCTGGCAACTCGTGCCTGGCTCCAACCGGAATTACAAGAACGCCGGCTCTTCAAGGTAGGCAGCGATAGATTCGTCAATCAGGTCCACGACCGGAAACGATCTCCCTCCGATCAGCCTGCACTAGAATCACCAACGGATTCTCCTCGAAGAGTTGGCCGGAACAAATTCCGGCGTGAGGGGTGGCGACGCGGTGGCGCTAAGCGGCGGCGGCGACGGCTGTATTAGAGAGGAGGGGCGGTGGCTTTTAGGAGCTCTAGGGTTAGGGTTGAAGTGTGTTAGTGATTAAAAGCCTCCAAGTCTTCATTAAGTAGACTAGTGACAAACTTGGACCGGCCCAACGGGCCCGGGTCCAACGTATGAACATTCGGTTCATCCCTATCACCGTGACTTCATCATAACTCCGATTGCCGATCAGATCGGACCGATTGACTCAGTTTCCAAAACTGAATACTATGATCTGAAAAACCATTTTCAGAACACTAGTGCAAAATGACCGTTTTGCCCCTCAACAGCGGGAAATCACGATTTGACCCATGTTGACTTTTAGGAAGT
This sequence comes from Dorcoceras hygrometricum, assembly GCA_001598015.1. Classification (NCBI taxonomy): domain Eukaryota; kingdom Viridiplantae; phylum Streptophyta; class Magnoliopsida; order Lamiales; family Gesneriaceae; genus Dorcoceras; species Dorcoceras hygrometricum. The sequence continues at coordinate 163,621 of KV017190.1, forward strand.
CGCACTCCCCAAAATCCTCCTCAAGTGCTCAACACATTGAGCTCAGTATCCGTGCTGGAATCTCGAATCCAGTACTTGTGTGACCCTCAATGGTTCAGGGATACAGCTAGCCGTGGGCCCACAACCATTGTGGCCCCGGAATCACAATTCCGGACTTGCCCATCGGATCATGGTAAGAGCGTCTAGCAACATCGCCCCATGATCCCCTAGGTATCACTGATAGTGCCTGCAAGAACCAGTTGGTCGTGGTTAGTGTACAGCACGGTCCTTTCAATCCATATATCCCGATCAGATCAACGACCATTGGTAAATCGAGAGTCGCTAAAGATCCGATAGCTATGCATACATCTTGGAGATCGAATAGTGACCGGCTGTATTAGAGAGGAGGGGCGGTGGCTTTTAGGAGCTCTAGGGTTAGGGTTGAAGTGTGTTATGATTAAAAGCCTCCAAGTCTTCATTAAGTAGACTAGTGACAAACTTGGACCGGCCCAACAGGTCCGGGTCCAACGTATGAACATTCGGTTCATCCCTATCACCGTGACTTCATCGTAACTCCGATCACCGATCAGATCGGACCGATCGACTCAGTTTCCAAAACTGAATACTATGATCTGAAAAACCATTTTTCAGAACCCCAGTGCAAAATGACCGTTTTGCCCCTCAACAGCGGGAAATCACGATTTGACCCCTGTTGACTTTTAGGAAGTCGCACTCCCCAAAATCCTCTTCCCATGCTCAACACATTGAGCTCAGTATCCGTGCGGGAATCTCGAATCCAGTACTTGTGTGACCCTCAATGGTTCAGGGATACAGCTAGCCGTGGGCCCACAACCATTGTGTCTCCGGAATCACAATTCCGGACTTGCCCATCGGATCATGGTAAGAGCATCTAGAAACATCGCCCCATGATCCCCTAGGTATCACTGATAGTGCCTGCAAGAACCAGTTGGTCGTGGTTAGCATACAGTACGGTCCTTTCAATCCATATATCCCGATCAGATCAACGACAATTGGTAAATCGAGAGTCGCTAAAGATCCGATAGCTATGCGTACATCTTGGAGATCGAATAGTGACATCGCGAGTGTAACTAGGTAAACACATTTACTTAAAACACTTCTAGTACTCTGGCCAGAGATTTATACACTATTATCCCCTCAGATAGCATAGGATATCCACGCATGTCTGCGAGCGGTGAATCCTCGACAACGATGCATCGACTCCTACATGCATCGGGATCTCACCCAATCCCGCCGCCTTATGACCCCAAGTGAGTCGGCAAACGGGTCAAAGTGAGACGCATATCATGTAGAGTATCAATGACGTTTCGAGTCGTGAGGACTAATCAGTACAACCAAGACCTCGGACTTATCCACTCGACAAATGGTAACCACTTGGAAAGTCCGAACGAGGGTAGTTCGATAGATCACCAGGTCACTATCTATCTGCATGCTCAGAACATCACAATGTTACCTACCAATGAAACATGGTACTTCGCATCGCAGATACTAGTCTCGAGCTCGGGCGGCCTTATCCTCATTTTGACGGCCCAATAGACTAGGAACTAATTTAGAATACACAGTGACTATTAGATGTGTTTCATGATAGCCGTCATACCCACTATCACATCTAACATACACTATAGTGCATTATAGGTCTTTACTCAACGCAATTGTTAATCATCATACAACACAATGAAAGTAAAGAATGCCATAAATAAATGCGAATATCATATATAAAGATCGTTTCATACAAGAGTCTATGAACCCACACGCCACAAGTTGGCTAGTTGGGCATCTACTCTAACAATCTCCCACTTGCCCTAAAGTGGATCAGCAACGTTGTCCGCAGAGGCGACTCTCTCAACTGCTATGTCACCTCTAGCCACAATATCCCGGATTATGTGGTATTTCCTCAGTATATGTTTGGATCTTTGGTGAGACCTAGGCTCCTTTGCTTGGCAACGGCACCCGTGTTGTCGCAGTACACCGGGACTGGATCAACTCCATTAGGAATGACTCCCAACTCTTGGAAGAAATTCCTTATCCAAACTGCCTCCTTAGCAGCAGCTGATGCTGCGATGTACTCAGCCTCAGTGGTTGAATCCGCGATGGTGTCTTGCTTGGAACTCTTCCAAGAGACAGCACCACCATTGAGCATGAATACAAATCCAGAGGTTGACTTCGAATCATCCACGTCACACTGGAAGCTAGAATCAGTGTAGCCTTCCAGTTTCAGTTCACCACCTCCATAGACCATGAACATATTCTTAGTCCTTCGCAAGTACTTAAGAATATCCTTCACGGCCTTCCAATGCAATTGGCCGGGGTTGGCCTGGTAGCAGCTCGTGACACTCAGAGCATATGCGACATCCGGTCTAGTGGAGATCATGCCATACATAATACTACCTATTGGCGAGGCATATGGCACACGTGTCATACTCTCTATCTTCTCATCAGTCCTCGGACACATAGACTTAGATAGAGTGACCCTGTGGCACATAGGTAGGTGTCCTCTCTTGGACTCTTCCATAGAGAACCTCTTAAGTATGGTATCGATGTAGGTAGCTTGGGTGAGTCCGAGCATCCGTTTCGATCTATCCTGATAGATCTGTATTCCAAGAATATAGGATACTTCACCCATGTCCTTCATCGAAAATCTACTAGACAACCATACTTTAGTTGATTGCAACATTCTTACATCATTCCCAATGAGTAGAATGTCATCAACATAAAGTACAAGGAATGTCACAGCGCTTTTGACTACCTTCTTATATACACATGGCTCCTCGGGATTCTTGATGAAATCAAATTCCTTAATTGTTTCATCGAATCTCAGGTTCCAACTTCGCGATGCTTGTTTGAGACCGTAGATCGATCTCTGAAGCTTGCATACCTTATGCTCGCTTCCAACAGATGTGAAACCCTCAGGCTGCGTCATATAGATCTCTTCCTTAATGTTTCCATTAAGGAACGCAGTTTTCACATCCATTTGCCATATCTCATAGTCGTACCATGCGGCTATGGCTAATAAGATTCTAATTGACTTGAACATCGCGACAGGTGAGAAGGTTTCATCATAGTCAACACCTTGCCTTTGAGTGTAACCTTTTGTGACCAGTCGTGCCTTGTAGGTCATTACCTTACCATCAGGCCCAAGTTTCCTCTTGTATACCCATTTACACCCAATAGGAACAATTCCTTCGGGAGGATTAACAAGAGTCCAAACTTGGTTAGCATGCATTGAGTCAAACTCAGACTGCATTGCTAAAAGCCACAAATTAGAATCAGCATCGGAAATTGCCTCCTTGAAAGTTCTTGGATCAGATCCAAAGGTGCAGGAGACTCACCTGTTACTTCGATTGTATCTCGAACCTCTTCGAGTTCTACTATCTTGCCTTTTCTATCCAGTAGAAACTCCCTTTCCATAAAGGTGGCATTTCTAGAAACAAACACTTTTGTTTCGCTGGGGTAGTAGATGTAGTATCCAATAGAATTCTTTGGATACCCAATAAGTAGCATAAGATGGATCTCGTATCCAGCTTATCTACCACTGTCTACTTCACGTAAGCAGGACATCCCCAAATCCTCATGTATGAGTACTTGGGTGGTTTGCCCATCCATATCTCATATGGAGTCTTATCCACTGCCTTAGTGTGGACATTGTTCAACAACATTACTGCCGTTTTGAGCGCATAGCCCCAAAACGAGGTAGGAAGTTCAGTGAAGCTCATCATAGATCGAACCATGTCTAACAGGGTTCGATTACGATGCTCCGCTACACCATTGAGTTATGGTGTGGCCGGAGGGATCCACTGTGCGAGAATACCATTCTCTTTCAGATAACCTTGGAACTCAGCACTTAAGTATTCATCACCTCGATCAGATCGAAGTGCTTTAATACTTTTGCCTAATTGTTTTTCTACTTCAGCCTTGAATTCTTTGAACCTTTCAAAGGATTCAGACTTGTGATTCATTAAGTACAAGTACCCATACCTAGAGTAATTGTCGGTAAAGGTGATGAAGTATGTGTGACCGTATTTAGTACCAATACTAAACGGGCCGCACGCATCAGTATGGATCAAATCCAATAGGCCTTGAGCACGCTCACCCTTGCCCTTGAAGGGTTGCTTAGTCATCTTTCCCTTAAGACAAGATTCACAAGTCGGTAGGGAGTTAATGTCTGACAGACCAAACATGTCACTCCTAACTAACTTGTTCATCCTACTTAGAGAAATATGACCTAGCCTAGCGTGCCAAAGTTGTGATGGGTTCAAGTTATCGTGTTTCCTTTTAATCGTTGTTGTATGTGTTTCGACATCGAGAGTTGGAACGTCTTTTAATTTTAAGGTGTATAAATCGTTTTCGCGTTCCCCAATTCCAATTAAACATTCATTCTTGTAAATGTTGCAAATCGAATTAGAAAATATACAAGAATATCCATCACTATCAATCATAGAAACAGAAATAATGTTCTTTATTAATTCGTGAACAAATAAAACGTTTCTCAATAACAACTTAAAATCAGAAGACAGAAATAAATAAACATCTCCTATAGCTACTGCAGCAACTCTTGATCCATTTCCAAGCCTCAAGTGGGTCTCACCCTCTCTAAGACGTCGGCTTCTTTTCATCACCTGCAAATCATTGCAGATATGAGATCCACATCCGGTATCAAGTATCCAAGAAGTCGAACTAAGAGACATATTTATTTCAATATAGAACATACCTTTCGCAGTTCGCAACTGCTCGAGGTACTCCTTGCAGTTCCTCCTCCAATGCCCAGGCTTGTGGCAGTGGTGGCAATCATCCTCATGCTTGTTTGGCTTGGAAGCCTTTGCCTTTGGCTTCTTGGTGGGCTTTTCCTCCTTCGCAGGGGCAGAACGCTTCTTTCCCTTGCGTCTGGGCCCCTTCTTTGCAGAGGAAGAAGATCCCATGAGGAGGATGGGCTTGTCCTTCTTTATGGTTCCTTCGAACACTACAAGCATGTTAACCACCTCTTCGAGGGTGGCTGCCAGCTTGTTCATGTTGAAGTTGACCACAAAGTGGTCAAACGCAGCGGGTAGTGAGAGGAGAAGTACATCCACCGACAGCTCGTGTGGAAGTGTGATATCAAGGCCCGACAGCTTTTCAACGAGCCCAATCATACCAACCCCATGCTTGCGGACCGAAGTCCCATCGCGCATGCGGCTTGTCATAAGCTCCTTGACAGCCGTGAACCTCTCATGTCAAGAGTTCTCCCCGTACAGTTCTTTGAGGTGAAAAAGTATGTCAGCAGCATACTTTGTCTTCTCAAAGCGCCGTTGCATTTCATTGGACATCGACGCCATCACATAGCATCGAGCTTTAACCTCGTCGTCCCACCATTGTTTAAGCGTAACCAGCTCCTTAGGGCTGATATCGGCAGGGGCTTCCTTCGGAGGGCACATATCTATCGTATAAAGAAGCTTCTCCGAAGCCAACACAAGGTTGAGGTTGCGGAGCCAGTTTTGGTAGTTCAGACCGGTGAACTTGTTGCTATCCAGTATAGCAGCGAGTGGGTTTTTGAACGAAGACATTATATAAGCAGCTATACTGAAAAGAAAACAGACAATCATCACTAACTATATATAAAATAATCGCTAAGACATAAAACAAGGTCGTTAAGTTTTATGAATTACCCTCCCACTATTTTAACGATTTCACCACCCTCTAATGAAATCGAGAAAGCAAGTTTCTTCAGTGGGTACACGGAGCCCAATCAAGCGATCATGGACCCGAATAATATCAGCCATCCATGACCCCCAAAAGGTAGTTTCCGATTGCAACCGGTGCAACCTCCATGTATTCACCTCACGTCCAGTAAGGACCCAATAATATGATGCCGTTTACTATCACGTGTCAAGATGACCCATCAATGTTGAGTCGTGAAGGACGGTCCCCTTAACGTCCCCAATAATATGAGCCAACGTTAAAGGGAGTTCCAACCGAACTCACAACAATTGACAATGGCGTGGACAACTTTCCGGCATACAAGACCTCAATAATATGAACCGGGCCATGTATACGGGTAGCATCGACGTACACTCATTGTTGATGGAAGGTAGGGAAGTTTAAACAAATTTAAATTCCCTTTAGTTTATCGAATAAACATTTATCTTGATATTAGTTTTAAATCGTATTTAAAACGAGGGATTTTATTTTCGAAAATTTGGTCTCATGCAGATATTTTAAATCAAATTTAAAACATGCGGATTCAACTAACTATATATCACATATATAAATATTGGGATGATCGATCGCGAGAGCTATGCGGTCCGTGGTTGCCAGCCACGGACCTGTGTCCAATCCTAGGGGTAATGCAACATGCAATGCAATCCTATTACAATGCTTCCGGTTTTACAGATCTTCGGTCTTCAATATCTTTGATCGTCATTGTCCACCGTCTTCGGATGTCCTCCCACTAAATCTAGTAATTTACATTTAAATATACCATGACATATAAGGGATACATTTTTCAAGGGGTGGGAACGGGCCACAAACAGGCCCACTTAAAATGATAATCAATAATATTTACAAACCGAATCACAAAAACCTATCGCATACACCTAACACATTGGACACGACTCTCGATCATCCCAATCATGCAGATAATCTAATTAACATGCATAAATAAAATAATCAAATTATTTATCCACAAAATCATATTTTAATTACGAAATCGCATTTTATAAACAAAATCACCGGACGGCGCCGCACGGCGGCAGCCGCCACCACATATCGCGCGCGGCACAAGGCCTCGCTCGGCCGTGACTTGCGCGGCACAGCCGCGCAACGCAATGCGCGACAGGCGCATCATCACGCGCCATCGCTTCGACCATCGTGAAACCAGTGCGCATGGCCAGTGAGCAACGGCCGGCCATCGTTGGCGCAACGGCTTGCGCGCAACAGCGGCCATCGGCCGCGCGACATGCGAGACCTTCACGCGAAGTGGCGCTCAACATCGCGCAACGATTTGCGCGTCCAGCAGCCTTCTGTCGCGCAACCATGCGCCGGGCAGCGGCCAGCGTCGACCTCCATGTGCGACCAGCGCACAAGTCATCGCGCACGCTCATGCGCACGGGAAGAGGGCGCCACCTTTCACGGCGGCGCCGCGGCCGACGCATCCAAAATTTTGATTTTCGTTTCTGAAAAATCGAGACATTAGATACAATATGGCAACGATTATATTGAAGGATCCGAGCCTTGGCTCTGATACCACTATTGGGGAACAACGGTGTAGGATCCGAATCCCGCCTCTCGGGGCACAGCGGAAAACAAAATTGCCCGGGATACGATCAATACAATAAAATTCAAACACAATACGAACCATTCATAGGGTGTTTTCGTTGATTACCTTGCTGGCGTCTAGGCGCCTGGCTCCGACCAGTTTCACGAGGAAACCAGCACTTCACGGTAGGCGGCGGTAGATTACGTCAATCAGGTCCACGACGTGCACTAGAAATCCTGACGAGATCAACGTGGACGGAAACTCCTCGAAAAGTTGGCCGGAACAAATTCCGGCGAAAGGGGCGGCGACGCGGCGGCGGCGGCGGCTATATTAGAGAGGAGGGGGAGGCGGCTTTTAGGAGCTCTAGGGTTAGGGTTGAAGTGTGTTATGCATTTTTACGGGAAGAGGGCGCCACCTTTCACGGCGGCGCCGCGGCCGACGCATCCAAAATTTTGATTTTCGTTTCTGAAAAATCGAGACATTAGATACAATATGGCAACGATTATATTGAAGGATCCGAGCCTTGGCTCTGATACCACTATTGGGGAACAACGGTGTAGGATCCGAATCCCGCCTCTCGGGGCACAGCGGAAAACAAAATTGCCCGGGATACGATCAATACAATAAAATTCAAACACAATACGAACCATTCATAGGGTGTTTTCGTTGATTACCTTGCTGGAAACTCGTGCCTGGCTCCAACCGGAATTACAAGAACGCCGGCTCTTCAAGGTAGGCGGCGGTAGATTCGTCAATCAGGTCCATGACCGGAAACGATCTCCCTCCGATCAGCTCACTAGAAGACTGATGGATTTTTATCACCAACGGATTCTACTCGAAGAGTTGGCCGGAACAAATTCCGGAGATAGGGGTGGCGACGCGGCGGCGGCGGCGGCTGTATTAGAGAGGAGGGGCGGCGGCTTTTTGGAGCTCTAGGGTTAGGGTTGAAGTGTGTTATGATTAAAAGCCTCAAAGTCTTCATTAAGTAGACTAGTGAAAAACTTGGACCGGCCCAACGGGCCCGGGTCCAACGTATGAACATTCGGTTCATCCCTATCACCGTGACTTTATCGTAACACCGATCGCCGATCAGATTGGACGATCGACTCAGTTTCCAAAACTGAATACTATGATCTGAAAAACCATTTTTCAGAACCCCAGTGCAAAATGACCGTTTTGCCCCTCAACAGCGGGAAATCACGATTTGACCCTTGTTGACTTTTAGGAAGTCGCACTCCCCAAAATCCTCTTCCCATGCTCAACACATTGAGCTCAGTATCCGTGCGGGAATCTCGAATCCAGTACTTGTGTGACCCTCAATGGTTCAGGGATATAGCTAGCCGTGGGCCCACAACCATTGTGGCTCCGGAATCACAATTCCGGACTTGCCCATCGGATCATGGTAAGAGCGTCTAGCAACATCGCCCCATGATCCCCTAGGTATCACTGATAGTGCCTGCAAGAACCAGTTGGTCGTGGTTAGCGTACAGTACGGTCCTTTCAATCCATATATCCCGATCAGATCAACGACCATTGATAAATCGAGAGTCGCTAAAGATCCGATAGCTATGCGTACATCTTGGAGATCGAATAGTGACATCGCGAGTGTAACTAGGTAAACACATTTACCTGAAACACTTCTAGTACTCTGGCCAGAGATTTATACACTATTAACCCCTCAGATAGCATAGGATATCCACGCATGTCTGCGAGCGGTGAATCCTCGACAACGATGCATCGACTCCTACATGCATCGGGATCTCACCCAATCCCGCCGCCTTATGACCCCAAGTGAGTCGGCAAACGGGTCAAAGTGAGACGCCTATCATGTAGAGTCTCAATGACGTTTCGAGTCGTGAGGACTAATCAGTACAACCCAGACCTCGGACTTATCCACTTGACAAATTGTAACCACTTGGAAAATCCGAAGGAGGGTAGTTCGATAGATCACCAGGTCACTATCTATCTGCATGCTCAGAACATCACAATGTTCCCTACCAACGAAACATGGTACTTCGCATCGCAGATACTAGTCTCGAGCTCGGGCGGCCTTATCCTCATTTTGACGGCCCAATCGACTAGGAACTAA
>KV017190.1:192567-242515 GCA_001598015.1 Dorcoceras hygrometricum
TAACGACGTCGTTGGAATTAGTTATAACGACATCGTTTTGAGTTTTGAATTGTTGCGACTGAATTGATTACTGTTGTTGCGACTGGTTATTACAACAACTGGTTCTTGCGCCTGCTGAAGAACAACGATAGTTGAACAGCGACTGAGGACGATGAACAAGCAGTCGAGGAATTTGTTTATCGTTATCCAACCTCGAAGCGGTGGAAGTATATCCTGTTGAATTACTCAGCGTGACACGTGGAACTCAAATTGAGCACGTTGGAAATGCTGCAGAAAAATAGAGATCGTCGTCTATAAATAAGATTGAATTCGAAATACTGAGAACATCTTGACTACAGACATCGGACTTTGATTCTGTGAAGTTCTCAGGAAGTGAAGAACAGAGCTTAAGAACACTGACTGAAGTATTTTGAAAACAGAGGAACGAAGGTATAATTTGACAGAAGAGTCAGGGATTAGATTACTCAGGAATGATATTTCTTTAGTATACCGCTGAAATCACATATATGTTCGATTACTGTTCTTGATCTAAAAATTGAATTGTGTATGTGTCGATCCATCACAGGTAGTGGATCTTTTATAATTGCATGACATTGCATAAAGAAGAGAATTAAATTGATTCTAACGCCCAGGACTGAGTTGACCTGATTTTCGAAGCCGGAGATGGTTTTGATAGATGAATATTCATGTCAAGATCGGATACGAATCTTGATGGCATCGTACTGAAATGGAATCAATTCTGAGATCGAAGAAGAGCACTAGAATCATTTCATTGCAATGCATTTGTCTTACAGTTGATAAACTGTTATGCATTTTATTGTTATTATTCGTACCTGCTGATTATACTGAGATGATTCTCACCGGAGTTTATCCGGTTGTTGTTTTGTTTTGATGTGTGCATGACAACAGGAGGAAGAAACTAGTGGGGAGCAACTAAGGGTAGCGAGAGATCACTACTTAGACGCTGGATCAGCAGCAGGAAGAATAAACACCAGCCGATAGTCTATGTTTTTGGACAGTTAATCTTAGGTTGCTAAAGTCTGGTTTTGTATATAAGACTCAAGCGTGTACTAGTAAGTTTAGCTTGTAACCACCGTGGACCATGAAGTATTCGTATAAATGAATAATATTTACGATACAAGCTGAATCCTTTAAGCGTCTGCTGAGTGAAACAAAGCTTCTGCTGGTTGAAAAAAAAATTTGTTAATTATCTTATATATGAACCAGATTAGATTTCATAAACGTGTTTAGTTTAAATTAATAAACCACTGATTGAGATTAGAGGATTAATTGTGAGCCGAGAGCCTCACAAAATCTGACCCAAATACGCTCACGAAGCCTACCAACTCAAAGATGGCTCCTCCCAGATCTGTTTAAGCCAAATCTGGTCTATGATAAACCCGATTAATTAACTCAATTAATCCAATCAACTTTCGGGTCTCACATCTCTCCCCCACTAAAACAGGATTTCGTCCTCTAAATCAAACACAATTCTGGATCAAGAGTTCAAGATAACTGGGAAAACAACCATAAGCAAACATCTATCGGGAAACAACAAGAAACAAACCAGCTACTGGAAACTGATACCACGCTTACTCAAACAGAAGTGGCCACTCACGCTGCATCTTTTCTTTCAGTTCTCACGTAGCTTCCTCTCTACCATGTTTGCTCCACAGGACCATCACCAAGGGAATGGTCTTGTTCCTCAGCTGTTTCTCTTTTCTATCCAAGATCTGCAAGGGATATTCAAAACTCAAAGTCCGATGTAGCTCCGCCTCGTCAGTTCTCAACACATGCGACGGATCTGGCTCATACTTCCTCAGCATAGACACATGAAAAACATCATGTAATGAGGACAGATCTGGCGGCAACAACAGCCGATAAGCCAAAGGACCAATTCTCTCAACAATCTCATATGGTCCATCATAACGAGGAGCTAATTTTCCCTTGAGACCAAATCTCATAACACTGCGGAAAGGAGAAAGTTTTAGGAAAACCAGATCACCAACCTGAAATTCTAAAGGTATACGCCTCTTGTTCGCATAACTGGCTTGACGATCTTGTGCAGCTTTCATTCGCTGGCGGATCAGATCCACTTGATCTCTCATCTTCTGCACAAATTCTGGAGAAGACAGCTGATTCTCCCCCACTTCTTCCCAACACACAGGCAATCTACACTTACTGCCATACAAAGCTTCAAATGGTGCCATACCAATCGTGACCTGATAGCTGTTATTATAAGAAAACTTAACCAAAGACAACGAATCTTGCCAGCTACCACTAAAATCCATCACAACAGCTCTCAACATATCCTCCAAAATCTGGATAGTCCTCTCAGATTGGCCATCTGTTTGGGGATGATACGCTGTGCTCATCGCCAATGTGGTACCCAAAGCTGATTGCAAACTCTTCCAAAACCTGGAAGTAAACCTCGGATCAAGATCTTCTGGATAGTCCTCTCAGATTGGCCATCTGTTTGGGGATGATACGCTGTGCTCATCGCCAATGTGGTACCCAAAGCTGATTGCAAACTCTTCCAAAACCTGGAAGTAAACCTCGGATCAAGATCTAAAACAATAGAAACAGGCACACCGTGCAAACACACCACAAAATCTATGTACAGCTTCGCCAACTTCTTCAAAGAATTGGTCATACTATAGGGAATGAAGTGCGCAGACTTCGACAATCTGTCTATAACAATCCACACAGCATCACAACCTCTGTTGGAACGAGGCAAATGGATCACAAAATCCATTGCTATGTGCTCCCAATTCCATTGGGGAATCTCTAAACTCTGCAACAAACCACCAGGTCTCATCCTTTCAGCCTTAACTTGCTGACAATTCAGACAACGGGCTACAAAATCAGCAACATCACTATTCAAACATGCCCACCAATAATGCTTCTTCAAGGCATGATACATCTTCCTTGTACCAAGATGAACACTGTGTCTACTATAGTGCGCTTCTCTCAAGATCTCTTCCTTCAAATCGATCAGATTTGGCACAACCAACCTGCCACGAAACCTCAAAAAACCATCAGACGAGACAGAATAGTCTTCCAACTGTCCATCTAACCTTCAGATTCAACTCATGGATAGATGGATCGATTCTCTGAGCTGCTCTAATGCTCACAACAATCTGTCGCTCAACTTGAAAAGAAGACACCACAACAAAATCCTCACCTGGGTAAAAGGCCCAACCAGTAGTGCTTAGATGCTCATGGACCTTCGAAATCTGCAACGAAGTCAGAATCGCCACTTGAGCATTTCTGCTCAATGCCTCAGCAACTACATTCACTTTCCCAGGCTGATATTGGATCCCACAATCAAAATCCTTAAGCAGCTCCATCCATCTACGCTGTCTCATGTTCAAATATGATTGAGAAAACAGATGCTGAAGTCTCTTGTGGTCTGAATACACCACAAAATGCTCGCCATATAGATAGTGGCGCGAAATCTTCAAGGCAAAGACCATTGCTGCTAACTCTAAATCATGAACTGGGTAACGATTCTCATGCGGTTTCAACTGAGGAGAGGAATACGCAATGACTCGACCATTCTGCATCAACACACAACCCAATCCATTCAAAGAAGCATCTGCACAAACCACAAAACCACCGGAACCAGACGGCAAAGCTAACACAGGCGCAGAAGTTAGCTTCTCTTTGAGCAACATAAAACTATTCTCACACTGCTCAGTCCAAACAAACCTCTTGTCTTTCTGAGTCAACTGCGTCATAGGCTTAGCTATACTAGAAAATCCCTTTATAAAGCGCCTATAATAGCCATTCAAACCCAAGAAACTACGAATCTCAGCAACATTCTTGGGAAGCTCCCATTTAACAACAGCCTCTACCTTACTGGGATCCACAGAAATAACTTCCACTGAAATGACATGACCCAGAAACACAACTCGGTCTAACCAAAACTTGCACTTGGAGAACTTAGCATATAGCTGCGAGTCTCGAAGCGTCTGAAGAACCAACTTCAAATGCTCCTTGTGCAGCATCGGAGTCTTAGAGTACACCAAATTGTCATCGATAAACACAATCACAAACTAAATCGATGAACTCTCTAAAGACTCGATTCATCAAGTCCATGAAAACTGCGGGTTTATTCGTCAAACCAAAAGGCATAACTAGAAACTCATAATGCCCTTACCTCGTACGAAAAGCAGTCTTCGCAACATCTTGCTCTTGAATGCGCAACTGATGGTACCCCGAATGCAGGTCGATCTTAGAAAACACATTCGAACCTTGAAACTGATCAAACAAATCATTGATCCTCGGAAAAGGTTACTTATTCTTCACTATCGCCTTATTCAACTATCTAAAGTCGATGCACATCCTCATCGACCCGTCCTTCTTCTTTACAAACAAAATAGACGCTCCCCACGGTGACATACTTGGCCTAATAAAGCCCTTATCCAACAAGTCACCAAGCTGAAACTTAAGCTCCCTCAACTCAGCAGGCACTAAATGATACGGAGCTCGCGAGATAGGAGCTGTACCAGGTACCAACTCAATGCTAAAATCTATCTCCCTCTTCGGAGGAAAACCAGGAATCTCCTCCGGGAAATGGTGAACAACGGGAACTTCACTAATCTCTATGCGCGAAGAATAAGACGCATCCAAAGCATAGATCATAAATACACCATTCTCTAACGACAACAGGCTAAACATCTCCATCGCAGAGACTAAAGGAATCTTCGATGGGGAATCGTGCCCGTAGAAGTTCCACTTCTCACCGGACTGGGGCCTAAAACGCACAACTCCATGGAAACAATCCACAATGTCCCTATAACTAGACAACACGTCCATTCCCACTATGCAATCGAAATCTCACATCACTAGCCTGATCAGATTGGTTAACAACACGTTCTCACCAAAACTAAGAATGCCATTCAACAAAATCTCTTGGGAGTACAGGCTCGCGCCGGCAGGAGTCGCAACAGACACAACATCACTCAAAACAGTGGTATGCCAACCATGCTCAACCACAAATGCGTAAGCAATAAACGAATGTGATGCTCCTATATCAAACAATACACGCGCAGGAAAATCAAAGACAAAACAATTTCCTGCAATCATTCCTCCTCCTGGCGTGCCCTATGCTTGCTCCCTCGTCATGGCATTCACCTGGGCAAACTGAGGTCCTGTGAAATGAGGCTGAGAAGACTGTCCAAACCTCGAAGGACTAGGCTGTTGGAACGGCCTAAACTGATGCTCTCCCAACCTCTGCTGCGGAGCAGGAAAAGAACGACCTCTAGACAATCCACCTCGACCCTACGATGGGGCGACGGTATGCTGAGATCCAGCCAAAGGACACACTCTCGCAAAGTGTCCATACTGTCCACAAATGTTACACGAACCTTGCACGCCACATCGCGCTGTAGGATGCATTCCTCCACACTGGCCACAAAACTCGACCTTGGAACCACTACTACTAGAACTACCCGAGCCAGAAGAACTAGAACCTGACTTCTTCTTGAATTGACGACCACGAGGCCTAAACCTCTGGTGTCCAGACTGTTGGGCTACTTGATGCTGAGGTGGCTAGGATGACTGCACAGACTGGGTAGGTTGCACCCCCTGAACCACGGGACGGTTACCTTGCACCACTTGAGGCCTAACATGATACCTATGGTTCTGCAGTCCCTCCTCAATATCCATAGCCTTGTCCATCGAATCCTCATAACTCGTCAGTGAACCGCCCAACACCAAAGAATACAACTCTTCATTAAGCCCCTCCAAGAATTTGTTCTCTTCGCCCTCTCTCTGCCAGAAACATGCGGAACATACACAAGAAGAGAAGAAAACCTCCGGGCATACTCTCCTACGGACATAGTTCCCTGCACCAGGTTATCAAACTCACACTCCCTGGCGTTCACAAAGGATTCCGGAACGTACTCCTGACGGAAGGCAGTACAAAAGCCGTTCTACATAATCCTTACACTTGTCTCCTCTAGAGTCCTCGAAGCGCCTCTCCACAAATGCTCGGAACCTCTCCTCAACTGAAATGTTTCCAAACTCAACCTACGCTCGTCATCATACCTGACACGGTCAAACAAACCGATAATGTGCTGCAACCAGGACTCCGTATCGGAACTAGGATCATCACCATTAAACATCTGAGGGTTAAGAACGCTGAAACCTCTCCATCACAAGTTCCATGTCGTCCACACGGGCTGCCAGCTCATCATCCTCAATCTGACTATCGTGTCTACGAAAAGATCCACTACATTACACCTCCTCGTTCTGACCCTCGGACTCTTCCTGAAACTGCCCTTTACCTCTACCCCTACGTCTAGGCGGCATCTACGAAGGTACTAAGAGGGTAAGATAAGACAGCAACAAATATATCACAAAATCAAACAAATCACATAGTCATGCACATGCAACAAGAAGCACTGTGCCTAGACGCAATTGTGACAAAAAGAAATCGAGCTTATCCCAGCTTAAGCTCTGATACCAAAAATATCAGGCCTCGTGCACAAACACAGAGTTTAACCACACAAACAATAGAGGAAGCATTTAAAATAGTGGCTAAAATTTTCGCTTTTGGATAAAAATATAATTTAAAATACTGCAATACTCAAAATCCCAGTTGAATAAATTACACAAGACTAAAAGTCACAGTAAAACAGTACAACATGCATCGAACACCAATCAACAACATGACAACTGAATACAATAAAGCACAGGGCATCCTCCGGCTAACAATACTGATACATATATGCTATACGCTAACTGGGACACTCTAACCACCTCCTGGGGCACCTCCAGCTGGGTCAACTCCACGACCAGCTAAGTAACCTGGGAAACCTGGACAACATACACACAGGCAAACAAACACTAACCCCAGAGGGACATGGGGTCAAACCCCAGTAAGGAGAGCAATTGAAAAACAACAGTTAAATAGCAATACATAAATATGCAAATGCTATGCATGAGATAAGGCTACAACCGAAGACAGGGAGCCAAAGGATCTCAAAGAACTGCTCAACAAATGATAATGGATCACTGCAATGATAGTGGCCACGGGGTGTGTGAGCATATGGGAGCTACCCACTCGTCTCCACACACGGCACCAGATGCAAAACACGACTCAACCTGCTGTTGCCCAACTCATGAGATGTGGGAGCTACCCACTCCACTCATAGTGGCTAAGAGATCCCAGCAGGGAGTTGAGGCATACTGGAGTTACCCGCTCATCCTCCAATAGGCATCCTGGTACAGACAGATCAAGATAACAAAGCACGGCTACCCAAGATCTGGGTTCAACATGAATCATGTGTGTATGCAATGAACATCTTGCAAGAAACAACATCACAAAGGCAAGAAAAAACAGCACAGAGGCATACATAGCATCACACATAATATCCATGCCAATTCAACGTTGTAAAACAAGCTCACATCCGTACCTCTGTCCCGAGCTATAATTACTACAATGAAGTCCCGAGCAACATAGATCGAAAACCTGCTAGGCAACAATGCACAAAATCTCAGGGACAGTAGCACAAAAACTACAACTGGGAGCTACGAACTCAACCAGCGCTATCCTACCCTTCTAACACAACAGAAGGCTCTAAACGAAGCACAAGGTAGGATCTTAGAATTTACCCAACGAGCTACCTGAACGGCAGAAGAAAATCCACGCTTATGCTAACAGACTACAGAAGGGAGATGTCTTCGCGACCTCTCCAAGCTTGACGCAAGCCTCCAAAAGCTATAGCAAACGAAGCGTCTTAGCAATAGGAGTCCAACGCTACCACTCTTACTTCAATCGGAGCTGCCTACCGTGGCCAATCAGAGAATATAAGGTTCGGTGAACAGTGGCTAGGGTATCACGACAGGATTCGCTATCGGGAAATATTCTAAATGTCGAAACTAAATACCGGAAAAAAGACCAAGTCCAGTTATATAAATCTCAAATCTGCTCAAGTCTGATGAACAGTATCCACAGACAACTTAATGCTCACATATAATTTCCCGCTCGGATCTGAATCTCACATCAGATATGACTCTTCATCAAAACAGATCCTGACTTACCCAAACGACGTCACAAAGAGTCCACTCTCGCATCTGGACACGTCATCCGCAACTCGAATCTGAAATGCTAAGTGGCGTCGCTTTGCAACCACTTACATCCTATCGAATCTGAAGACCAACGCTACTCAAATCTGAGTCTCCCCCGCTAAGATAAAACGCTGTCGTTCCAACTAATCCAAATGGCGTAGTTTCGCTACCCCCTACTAAACACACTAGCGTACTCACATCTGCTTAGCGATACCAGATTCTAACCTCGAATCTGATCAGTTCTAAAATCTGATCGCTGCAACCAAAATTCTCAAACTTCCCAGAATTGCTCTAAGTATCAAATCTTACCCAAATACGCTAATGAATCCTACCAACTAAAAGCTGGCTCCTCCCAGATCTGTTCAAGCCAAATATGGTCTATACTAAACCCGAATAATTAACTCAATTAATCCAATCAACTTTCGGGTCTCACAACGAGGATTTTCCAATTTGGTAAATATTCAGACTTGGGAGAACCTCAGCTTTAGGGGGAACATCAGATCTGAATTAATTAGTGCTGAGTCAGTTGAATGCGTGAGATGTGAATCCATTCAGATCTCGCGTATATACAGCTGATGCATATAAGTGGTCAGATCTGGTAGTACCTCAGCTGGTATATCAATTGGTTTCAGATCTAAGGTTGTGACGTAATGATAAAATGGCGCTCGTTTTCACTTTTTACCCTTTTTGGTTAAAATTCAAAATGATTTTGAAAATCTTTTACAAAATGATGTCGAAAATCTTTTCCAAATCTGATCGCACCATCGGATGATTGACACGTGTGTTGTCATCATGCGAAATGTCTCATTAACAGTAAACGCGTGTCGTTTCATCTTCTCTTCCTTATATAAATAGTTTCATTTACCTCTAACTCTTTACCTTGTGAAATATTGCTATCGAAATCTCTTTCAGTGCTTTCTTATTTGCAAATTATCTTCGACGATTTTCTCCGTTCAATCAACTTTTTTCGGGATAAACGAAGGAATGGTTAAGATGTTTAAGGCCCTAGAGTCCTCTGGACTCAAAGGATTCTTAGGATGTTCTTCAGCGATTTATGAAGCTGCGTTGGTGGAGTTATTTCAGAATGCTTCTGTAAGGGATGACAAAGTGGTTAGTACAGTTCAGGGAAAGTCCGTTGAGTTTACTGAGGAAGTGTTTGCTGGAAAGTTTGAGCTCCCGACGGAGGGATTGACTGATATGAGTGATGTCCCCGAGCATTTTCGTATGATGGTGAACAGCTGAACACCTCTTGCAAAAAGAGGAAAATGAAGTTTGAGTTCCGTCTGCTGAATGACATTTGGCTAAAACCATGAATGTGAAAGCCGGTTCCTTCGATGCCGTCACCCATGAGAGATTCCTGATGATGTCTGCCATTCATGGTGAAGTCAAGGTTAACTGGGGCATATTGTTGTTTGATATTTTCAAGGATATGGTGACTCCCACGACGAAGCAAGCAAGAGGATATGCGGTGCAGATTTGCATTCTGTTGAAGGGTGCACCAGATCTGGAGTTGGGGGAATCGAAGGATTTCCCACCTCTGAATATTCTTACCGCAAAGACTGTGGGCACGTTGTTGGCGACAATGGCGGATCCGGATCCAGTTTCCCGGGGGCGCAGCGGAAGTTAAAATTTTGCCCCGAGATACGTTCAATACATTACAAATAATCAATAAAGAATACATAGGATGTTTATCGATTGTTACCTTGCTAGCGTCTAGGCGCCTGGCTCCGAACAATTTCACAGGGAAACCGGCACTTCAAAAGGTAGGCGGCGGTAGATCGTCTAATCAGGTCCACGACCGGAATCAAGAATCCTTCGTCAGTCTGCACTAGAAGAGCTGACGAAATTTCCACGGACGGAATCTCCTCGAAAATACGATCGGAACAAATCCGATCACAGCGACGGCGGACGGCGGCCGGCGAGCGACGGCGCAAGGCGGTGCGTGGTGGTGTCGGCCGAAGTGGGGAGGAGAGGAGGAGGTGGGCGGCTACCTTGAGGAGGCTAGGGTTTTGTGAGTAAGTTATGATTGGCCCTAGACCAACTCTACTAATTAAAGATGGTACATGGGCTTGAACCGGCCCAATGGACTAGGGTCAAACCCAGGTCCATATGAACATTCAGTTCATTTAATTCGCCATGGTTTCATCATAATCCCGATCGACGATCAGATCGGACCGATCGACTCAGTTTCCAAAACTGAGTATTATGATGTGAAAACAATTTTTCAGACCACCTAGTCCAAAATTACATTGTAGCCCCTCAACTTTGGGAAATCGCAATTTGACCCCTGTTGACTTTTAAGAAGTCGCACTCCCCAAAATCCTCCTCCTACGCTCAACACATTGAGCTCAGTTTCCGTGCGGGAATCGTGAATCCAATACTTGTGTGACCCTCAATGGTTCAAGGATACGGCTATCCGTGGGCCCACAACCATTGTGACTCCGAAATCACAATTTCGGACCTGCCCATCGGACCATGGTAAAGCGCCTAGAAACATCGCCCCATGATCCCCTAGGTATCACTGATAGTTCCTGCAAGAACCAGTTGGTCGTGGTTAGCGTACAGTACGGTCCTTTAAACACATATATCCCGATCAGATCAACGACCATTGGTAAATCGAGAGTCGCTAGAGATCTGATAACTATGCATACATCTTGGAGATCAAATAGTGACATCGCGAGTGTTACTAGGCAAACCCATTTACCTAAAACACATCCAGTACTCTGGCCATAGATTTATCACACTATTGTCTCCTCAGATAACATAGGATATCCACGCATGAGAGCGAGCGATGAATTCTCGACAACGAAGCATCAACTCCTACATGCATCGGGACCTCACCCAATCCCGCCACCTAATGACCCCAAGTGAGTCGGTAAACGAGTCAAAGTGAGGCGCCTATCATGTAGAGTCTCAATGACGTTTCGAGTAGTGAGGACTAATCAGTACAACCAAGACCTCGGACTTATCTACTCGACAAATGGTAACCACTTGGAAAGTCCGAACGAGGGTCGTTCGATAGATCACCAGGTCACCATCCATCTGCATGCTCAGAACATCACAATGTTCCCTACCAATGAAACATGGTACTTCACATCGCAGATTCTAGTCTCAAGATCGGGCGGCCTTATCCTCATTTTGACGGCCCAATCGACTAAGAACGAATTCAGAATACACAGTGAGTATTAGATGTGTTTCATGATAGCCATCATATCCACTATCACATCTAACATACACTATGGTGCATTCTTGGTCTTTATCCAACACAATTGTTAACATTATATAACATAATGAAATTAAAGAATGCCATAAAATGAATGTGTATTTCATAAATAAAGATTGTCATATACAAGAGTCTATAAAATCCACACGCCACAAGTTGGCTAGTTGGGCATCTACTCTAACAATCTCCCACTTGCCCTATAGCCAATTACTCATCGTTAACATTATATAACATAATGAAATTAAAGAATGCCAATAAATGAATGTGTATTTCATAAATAAAGATTGTCATATACAAGAGTCTATAAAATCCACACGCCACAAGTTGGCTAGTTGGGCATCTACTCTAACAATCTCCCACTTGCCCTATAGCCAATTACTCATCAGACGCAGTCCCATTTTTTTGCGATGTTTTTCAAACAACGGTCCTGGCAAGGGATTCGTAAGTGGATCAGCAATGTTGTCCGCAGAGGCGACTCTCTCAACTGCTATGTCACCTCTACCCACAATATCCCGGATTATGTGGTATTTTCTCAGTATATGTTTGGACCTTTGGTGAGACCTAGACTCCTTTGCTTGCGTAACGGCACCCGTGTTGTCGCAGTACACCGGGACTGGACCAACTCCATCAGTAATGACGCCCAACTTTTGGACGAAATTCCTTATCCAAACCGCCTCCTTAATAGCAGCTGATGCTGCTATGTACTCAGCCTCAGTGGTTGAATCCGCGATGGTGTCTTGCTTGGAACTCTTCCAAGAGACAGCACCACCATTGAGCATGAATACAAATCCAGAGGTTGACTTCGAATCATCCACGTCACATTGGAAGCTAGAATAAATATAGCCTTCCAATTTCAGTTCACCACCCCCATAGACCATGAACATAATCTTAGTGCTTCGCAAGTACTTAAGAATATCCTTCACAACCTTCCAATGCAATTGGTCGGGGTTGGCCTGGTAGCGGATCGTGACACTCAGAGCATATGCGACATCGGGTCTAGTCGAGATCATGCCATACATAATGATACCTAGTGCCGAGGCATATGGCACACGTGTCATACTCTCTATCTCCTCATCAATCTTTGGACACATAGACTTAGATAGAGTGACCCCATGGCTCATAGGTAGGTGTCCTCTCTTGGACTCTTCCATAGAGAACCTCTTAAGTATGGTATCGATGTAGGTTGCTTGGGTGAGTCCGAGCATCCGTTTCGATCTATCCCGATAGATCTGTATTCCAAGAATATAGGATGCTTCACCCATGTCCTTCATCGAGAATCTACTAGACAACCAGACTTTAGTTGACTGCAGGATTCCTACATCATTCCCAATGAGTAGAATGTCATCAACATAAAATACAAGGAATGTCACAGCGCTTTTAACTACCTTCTTATATACACATGGCTCCTCGGGATTCTTGATGAAACCAAATTCCTTAATTGTTTCATCGAATCTCAGGTTCCAACTCCTCGATGCTTGTTTGAGAGCGTAGATCGATCTCTGAAGTTTGCATACCTTATGCTCACTTCATACAGATGTGAAACGCTTAGGCTGCGTCATATAGATCTCTTCCTTAATGTTTCCATTAATGAACGCCGTTTTCACATCCATTTTCCATATCTCATAGTCGTACCATGCGGCTATGGCAAGTAAGATTCTAATTGACTTGAACATTGCGACTGGTGAGAAGGTTTCATCATAATCAACACCTTGCCTTTGAGTGTAACCTTTGGCGACCAGCCGTGCCTTGTAGGTCAGTACCTTACCATCAGGCCCAAGTTTTCTCTTGTATATCCACTTACACCCGATAGGAACAATTCCTTCGGGAGGATTAACAAGAGTCCAAACTTGGTTCGCATGCATCGAGTCAATCTCAGACTACATTGCTTCAAGCCACAAATTAGAATCAGCATCGGAAATTGCCTCCTTGAAATTCCTTGGATCACATCCAAAAACTTGATCACCCTGATCATCTTCAAGAAGGAAACCATATCTTTCAGGAGCCCTAGGAACCCTTTCAGATCTCCTAGGTGCGACTATTTCTGGTACTGGCTCTGGAGGTGCGGGAGACTCACTTGGTACTTTAGATGGTTCTCGAACCTCTTCGAGTTCTTCTACTTCAGCCTTGAATTCTTTGAACCTTCCAAAAGATTCAGACTTGTGCTTCATTAAGTACAAGTACCCATACCTAGAGTAATCATCGGTAAAGGTGATGAAGTATGTGAGACCGTACTTAGTACCAATGCTAAGTGGGACACACACGTCAGTATGGATCAAATCCAATAGGCCTTGAGCACGTTCAGGCTTGCCCTTGAAGGGTTGTTTAGTCATCTTTCCCTTGAGACAAGACTCACAAGTCGGTATGGAGTTAATATCTGACAAATCAAACATGTCACTCCTAACTAAATTGTTCATCCTTCTTAGAGAAATATGACCTAGCCTAGCGTGCCAAAGTTGTGCTGGGTTTAAGCTATCGTATTTCCTTTTAGTTGTTGTTGTATGTGTTTCCACATCACGAGTTGGAACATATTTTAATTTTAAGGTGTATAAATCTTTTTCGCGTTCCCCAGTTCCAACTAAACATTCATTCTTGTATATACGAATTAGCAAAAATACAAGAATATCCATCACTATCAACCATAGAAACATAAATAATGTTCTCCCAGTTCCAACTAAACATTCATTCTTGTATATACGAATTAGCAAAAATACAAGAATATCCATCACTATCAACCATAGAAACATAAATAATGTTCTTTATTAACTCGGGAACAAATAAAACATTTCTCAATAACAACTTAAAATCTGAAGACAGAAATAAAAACAAACATCTCCTATAGCTACTGCAGCAACTCTTTCTCCATTGCCCAACCTCAAGTGGGTCTCACCCTCTCTAAGACGTCGGATTCTTGTCATCACCTGCAAATCATTGCAGATATGAGATCCACATCCGGTATCAAGTACCCAAGAAGTCGAATTAAGAGACATATTTATTTCGATATAGAACATACCTTTTGCAGTTCGCAACTGTTCGAGGTACTCCTTGCAGTTCCTCCTCCAATTCCCAGGCTTGTGGCAGTGGTGGCAAACATCCTCGGTCTTGTTTGGCTTGGAAGTCTTTGCCTTGGGCTTCTTAGCGGGCTTTTCCTCCTTCGCAGGGGTAGAACGCTTCTGTTGGCGACAATGGCGGATCCGGATCCCGTTTCCCGGGGCGCAGCGGAAGTTTCAAAATTTTGCACCGGGAATACGTTCAATACATTGCAAATAATCAACGATAAACATGCATAGGATGTTTAAATCGTTACCTTGCTGGCGTCTAGGCGCCTGGCTCCGATCGGATTCACAAGGAATTTGGCACTTCAAGGTAGGCGGCGGTAGAACTCCTCAATCCGGTCCACGACTGGATGCACGGCTCCTTCATCAGTCTGCACTAGAATAGCTGACGAATTTACCACGGACGGAATCTCCTCAACAAGGTGATCGGAACAAGTCCGATCAAGGCAAGCGACGGTGGGCGGCTCGGCGCGGCGGCGCAAGGGCGGCGGCCATGAGGTGTTGTGGAGAGGGAGGGGTCGGCTGCCAACTTGGAGCCTAGGGTTTGTGTGTTGAGTTATGTCATACAACCCTAGGCTCAAGAATAAGTAAAGGTGTGATGGGCTTGAACCGGCCCATTGGACCTGGGGCGGGCCCAGTCCAACGTATGAACATTCGGTTCATCCCTATCACCGTGACTTCATCATAACTCCGATCGACGATCTGATCGGACCGATCTGCACAGTTTCCAAAACTGAGTATTATGATGTGAAAACAATTTTTGAGACCACCTAGTCCAAAATTGCAGTTTAGCCCCTCAACTATGGGAAATCGCAATTTGACCCCTGTTGACTTTTAGGAAGTCGCACTCCCTAAATTCATCCTCTTATGCTCAACACATTGAGCTCAGTTTCCATGCGGGAATCATGAATCCAGTACATGTGTGACCCTTAATGGTTCAGGGATACAGCTAGCCGTGGGGCCACAACCATTGTGACTCCGAAATCACAATTTCGGACTTGCCCATTGGATCATGGTAAAGCGCCTAGCAACATCGCCCCATGATCCCCTAGGTATCACCGATAGTGCCTGCAAGAACCAGTTGGTCGTGGTTAGCGTACAGTACGGTCCTTTCAACACATATATCCCGATCAGATCAACGATCATTGGTAAATCGAGAGTCGCTAAAGATCCGATAACTATGCATACATCTTGGAGATCGAATAGTGACATCGCGAGTGTAACTAGGTAAACCCATTTACCTAAAACACATCAAGTACTCTGGCCAGAGATTTATACACTATTATCCCCTCATATAGCATAGGATATCCACGCATGAGAGCGAACGGTGAATCCTCGACAACGAAGCATCGACTCCTACCTGCAAGAACCAGTTGGTCGTGGTTAGCGTACAGTACGGTCCTTTCAACACATATATCCCGATCAGATCAACGATCATTGGTAAATCGAGAGTCGCTAAAGATCCGATAACTATGCATACATCTTGGAGATCGAATAGTGACATCGCGAGTGTAACTAGGTAAACCCATTTACCTAAAACACATCAAGTACTCTGGCCAGAGATTTATACACTATTATCCCCTCATATAGCATAGGATATCCACGCATGAGAGCGAACGGTGAATCCTCGACAACGAAGCATCGACTCCTACATGCATCGGGACTTCAACCAATCCCGCCACCTAATGACCCCAAGTGGGTCGGTAAACTAGTCAAAGTGAGGCGCCTATCATGTAGAGTCTCAATGACGTTTCGAGTAGTGAGGACTAATCAGTACAACAAAGACCTCGGACTTATCTACTTGACAAATGGTAACCACTTGGAAAGTCCGAACGATGGTAGTTCGATAGATCAACAGGTCACTATCCATATTCATGCTCAGAACATCACAATGTTCCCTACCAATGAAACATGGTACTTCACATTGCAGATGCTAGTCTCAAGCTCGGGCGGCCTTATCCTCATTTTGACGGCCCAATCGACTAGGAACGAATTCAAAATGCACAGTGACTATTAGATGTGTTTCATGATAGCCATCATATCCACTATCACATCTAACATACACTATAGTGCATTCTAGGTCTTTATCCAACACATTTGTTAACATTATAATCATAATGAAGATAAAAAATGCCATAAATAAATACGAATTTCATAAATAAAGATTGTCATATACAAGAGTCAATAAAACCCACACGCCACAAGTTGGCTAGTTGGGCATCTACTCTAACAATCTCCCACTTGCCCTATAGCCAACTACTCATCAGACGAAGTCCCATTGTTTCGTGATGTTTTTCAAACAACGGTCCTGGCAAGGGCTTCGTAAGTGGATCAGCAACGTTGTCCGCAGAGGCAACTCTCTCAAATGCTATGTCACCTCTAGCCACAATATCCCGGATTATGTGGTATTTCCTCAGTATATGTTTGGATCTTTGGTGAGACCTAGGATCCTTTGCTTGCGCAACGGCACCCGTGTTGTCGCAAGACACCGGGACTGGACCAACTTCATCAGGAATGACGCCCAACTCTTGGACGAAATTCCTTATCCAAACCGCCTCCTTAGCAGCAGCTGATGCTGCGATGTACTCAGCCTCAGTGGTTGAATCCGCGATGGTGTCTTGCTTGGAACTCTTCCAAGAGACAGCACCACCATTGAGCATGAATACAAATCCAGAGGTAGACTTCGAATCATCCACATCACATTGGAAGCTAGAATCAGTGTAGCCTTCCAATTTCAGTTCACCTCCCCCATAGACCATGAACATATTCTTTGTCCTTCGCAAGTACTTAAGAATATCTTTCACAGCCTTCCAATGCAATTGGCCGGGGTTGGCCTGGTAGCGGATCGTGACACTCAGAGCATATGCTACATCCGGTCTACTTGAGATCATGCCATACATAATACTACCTATTGTCGAGGCATATGGCACACGTGTCATACTCTCTATCTCCTCATCAGTATTCGGACACATAGACGTAGATAGAGTGACCCCGTGGCACATAGGTAGGTGTCCTCTATTGGACTCTTCCATAGAGAACCGCTTAAGTATGGTATCGATGTAGGTAGCTTGGGTGAGTCCGAGCATCCGTTTCGATTTTTCCCGATAGATCTGTATTCCAAGAATATAGGATGCTTAACCCATGTCCTTCATCGAGAATGTACTAGACAACCAGACTTTAGTTGACTGTAGCATTCCTACATCATTCCCAATGAGTAGAATGTCATCAACGTAAAGTACAAGGAATGTCATAGCGCTTTTAACTACCTTCTTATATACACATGGCTCCTCGGGATTCTTGATGAAACCAAATTCCTTAATTGTTTCATCGAATCTCAGGTTCCAACTCCTCGATGCTTGTTTGAGACCGTAGATCGATCTCTGAAGTTTGCATACCTTATGCTCACTTCCTACAGATGTGAAACCCTCAGGCTACGTCATATAGATCTCTTCCTTAATGTTTCCATTAAGGACCGCAGTTTTCACATCCATTTGCCATATCTCATAGTCGTACCATGCGGCTATGGAAAGTAAGATTCTAATTGACTTGAACATTGCGACTGGTGAGAAGGTTTCATCATAGTCAACACCTTGCCTTTGAGTGTAACCTTTCGCGACCAGCCGTGCCTTGTAGGTCAGTACCTTACCATCAGGCCCAAGTTTTCTCTTGTATATACACTTACACCCGATAGGAAAAATTCCTTCGGGAGGATTAACAAGAGTCCAAACTTGGTTCGCATGCATCGAGTCAATCTCAGACTACATTGCTTCAAGCCACAAATTAGAATCAGCATCGGAAATTGCCTCCTTGAAATTCCTTGGATCACATCCAACAAGTTGATCACCCTGATCATCTTCAAGAAGGAAACCATATCTTTCAGGAGCCCTAGGAACCCTTTCGCATCTCCTAGGTGCGACCATTTCTGGTACTGGCTCTGGAGGTGCGGGAGATTCACTTGGCACTTCTGTTGGTTCTCGAACCTCTTCGAGTTCTACTATTTTGCCCTTTCTATCAAGTAGAAATTCCCTTTCCATAAAGGTGGCATTCCTAGAAACAAACACTTTTGTTTTGTTTGGATAGTAGAAGTAGTATCCAATAGAATTCTTTGGATACCCAATGAAGTAGCATAAGATGGATCTAGTATCCGGCTTATCTCCCACTGTCTGCTTCACGTAAGCATGACATCCCCAAATCCTCATGTATGAGTATTTGGGTGGTTTGCCCATCCATATCTCATATGAAGTCTTATCCACTGCCTTGGTGTGGACATTGTTCAACAACATTACCGCCGTTTCGAGCGCATAGCCCCAAAACGAGGTAGGAAGCTCAGTGAAGCTCATCATATACCGAACCATGTCCATCAAGGTTTGATTACGACCCTCCGCTACACCATTGAGCTGTGGTGTGGCCGGAGGGGTCCACTGCGAGAGAATCTCATTCTCTTTCAGATAGTCTTGAAATTCAGCACTCAAGTATTCACCACCTCGATCGGATCGAAGTGCCTTAATACTTTTCCCTAATTGATTTTCTACTACAGCCTTGAATTCTTTGAACCTTTCAAAGGATTCAGATTTGTTCTTCATTAAGTACAAGTACCCATACCTAGAGTAATTATCGGTAAAGGTGATGAAATATGTGTGACCGTACTTAGTACCAATGCTAAGTGGGCCATACACATCAGTATGGATCAAATCCAATAGGTCTTGAGCACGTTCAGGCTTGCCCTTGAAGGGTTGTTTAGTCATATTTCCCTTGAGACAAGACTCACAAGTCGATAGGGAGTTAATGTCTGACAAATCAAACATGTCACTCCTAACTAACTTGTTCATCCTTCTTAGAGAAATATGACCTAGCCTAGCGTGCTAAAGTTGTGCTGGGTTCAAGCTATTGTGTTTCCTTTTAATTGTTGTTGTATGTGTTTCCACATCGCGAGTTGGAACTGGTTTTAATTTTAAGGTGTATAGATCGTTTTCGCGTTCCCCAAATCCAATCAAACATTCATTCTTGTATATATTGCAAATCGAATTAGCAAAAACACAAGAATATCCATCACTATCAAACATAGAAACAGAAATAATGTTCTTCCAAATCAAACATTCATTCTTGTATATATTGCAAATACGAATTAAGCAAAAACACAAGAATATCCATCACTATCAAACATAGAAACAGAAATAATGTTCTTTATTAATTCGGGAACAAATAAAACATCTTTCAATAACAACTTAAAATTTGACGATAGAAATAAATAGACATCTCCTATAGCTACTGCAGCAACTCTTGCTCCATTGCCCAGCCTCAAGTGGGTCTCACCCTCTCTAAGACGTCGGCTTCTTGTCATCACCTGCAAATCGTTGCAGATATGAGATCCACATCCGGTATCAAGTACCCAAGAAGTCGAATTAAGAGACATATTTATTTCGATATAGAACATACCTTTTGCAGTTCCTCCTCCAATGCCCAGGCTTGTGGCAGTGGAGGAAAACATCCTCGGACTTGTTTGGCTTAGAAGCCTTTGCCTTGGGATTCTTAGTGGGATTTTTCTCCTTCGCATGGGCAGAACGCTTCTTACCCTTGCGTCTGGGCCCCTTATTCGTAGAGGAAGAAGAGCCCATAAGGAGGACGGGCTTGTCCTTCTTTATGGTTCCCTCAAACACGACCAGCATGTTAATCACCTCTTCAAGGGTGGCTGCCAGCTTGTTCATGTTGAAGTTGACCACAAAGGGGTCGAATGCAGCGGGTAGTGAGAGGAGAAGCACATCCACAGACAGATCGTGTGGAAGTGTGATATCAAGGCCCGCTAGCTTTTCAACGAGCCCAATCATACGAACCCCATGATCGTGGACCGAAGTCCCATCGCGCATGCGGCTCGTCATAAGCTCCTTGACAGTGGTGAACCTCTCATGTCGAGAGTTCTCCCCATACAGTTCCTTGAGATGAAAGAGTATGTCAGCAGCATACTTCATCTTCTCAAAGCGCCATTGCATTTCGTTGGACATCGATGCCATCACATAGCATCGAGTCTTAAGCTCGTCGTCCCACCATTTTTTTAGCGTAATCAGCTCCTCAGGGCTGATATCGGCAGGGGCTTCCTTCGGAGGACTCTTCTCTATCGTGTAGAGAAGTTTCTCCGAAGCCAACACAATGTTGAGGTTTCGAAGCCAGTCTTGGTAGTTCAGACCGGTGAACTTGTTGCTATCCAGTATAGCAGCGAGTGGGTTTTTGATCGAAGACATTATAAAGCAGTTTATACTGAAAAGAAAAACAGACATGCATTACTAACTATATATGAAAAGCGCTAAGACATAAAACAAGGTCATTTAGTTTAATGAATTACCCTTCCACTATTTTAACGATTTCACCACCCTCTAATGAAATCGGGAAAACAAGTTTCTTTAGTGGGCACACGGAGTCCAATCAAGCGATCATGGTCCCAAATAATATCAACCAACCATGACCCCCAAAAGGTAGAACCCAATTGCAACCGGTGCAACCTCCATGTATTTTACCTCACGTCCAATAAGGGCCCAATAATATGACGCTGATTACTGTCACGTGTCAAGATGACCCATCAATGTTGAGTCGTGAAGGACGGTCCCCTTAACGTCCCCAATAATATGAGCCAACGTTAAAGGGAGTTCCAACCGACTCACAACGAGTGTCAATGACATGTACAGCTTTCCGCCATACATAACCCACTCAATAATATGAGCCGGGCCATGTATGCGGGTAGCATAGGCGTACACCCATTGTTGATGGAAGGTAGGGATAATTTAAACAGATTTGAATTCCCTTAGTTTATCGAATAAATATTAGTTTTAAATCGTATTTAAAACGAGGGATTTATTTTTGGAAATTTGGTCTCATGCAATTTTAAATCACAATTTATTAAATTGTATTCGATAAAATGTATTGAAGGATCCGAGCCTGAGCTTTGATACCACTGTTGGTGACAATGGCGGATCCGGATCCCGTTTCCCGGGGCGCAGCGGAAGTTTCAAAATTTTTCACCGGGAATACGTTCAATACATTGCAAAAAATCAACGATAAACATGCATAGGATGTTTAAATCGTTACCTTGCTGGCGTCTAGGCGCCTGGCTCCGACCGGATTCACAAGGAATTTGGCACTTCAAGGTAGGCGGCGGTAGAACTCCTCAATCCGGTCCACGACTGGATGCACGGCTCCTTCGTCAGTCTGCACTAGAATAGCTGACGATTTACCACGGACGGAATCTCCTCAACAAGGTGATCGGAACAAGTCCAATCACGGCAAGCGGCGGCGGGCGGCGCGGCGCGGCGGCGCAAGGGCGGCGTCCGTGAGGTGTTGTGGAGAGGGAGGGGGCGGCGGCCAACTTGGAGGCTAGGGTTTGTGTGTTGAGTTATGTCATACAACCCTAGGCTCAAGAATAAGTAAAGGTGTGATGGGCTGGAACCGGCCCATTGGACCTGGGGCGGGCCCAGTCCAACGTATGAACATTCGGTTCATCCCTATCATCGTGAAATCATCATAACTCCGATCGACGATCAGATCGGACCGATCTGCACAGTTTCGAAAACTGAGTATTATGATGCGAAAACAAATTTTCAGACCACCTAGTCCAAAATTGCAGTTTAGCCCCTCAACTATGGGAAATCGCAATTTGACCCCAGTTGACTTTTAGGAAGTCCCACTCCCTAAATTCCTCCTCTTATGCTCAACACATTGAGCTTAGTTTCCGTGCGGGAATCATGAATCCAGTACTTGTGTGACCCTCAATGGTTCAGGGATACAGCTAGTCGTGGGCCCACAACCATTGTGACTCCGAAATCACAATTTCGGACTTGCCCATCGGATCATGGTAAAGCGCCTAGAAACATCGTCCCATGATCCCCTAGGTATCACTGATAGTGCGTGCGGGAATCATGAATCCAGTACTTGTGTGACCCTCAATGGTTCAGGGATACAGCTAGTCGTGGGCCCACAACCATTGTGACTCCGAAATCACAATTTCGGACTTGCCCATCGGATCATGGTAAAGCGCCTAGAAACATCGTCCCATGATCCCCTAGGTATCACTGATAGTGCCTGCAAGAACCAGTTAGTCATGCTTAGCGTACAGTACGGTCCTTTCAACACATATATCCCGATCAGATCAACGACTATTGATAAATCGAGAGTCGCTAAAGATCCGATAACTATGCATACATCTTGGAGATCGAATAGTGACATCGCGAGTGTAACTAGGTAAGACCATTTACCTAAAACACATCCAGTACTCTGGCCAGAATTTATACACTATTATCCCCTCATATAGCATAGGATATCCACGCATGAGAGCGAGCGGTGAATCCTCGACAACGAAGCATCGACTCCTACATGCATCGGGACCTCACCCAATCCCGCCACCTAATGACCCCAAGTGGGTCGGTAAACGAGTCAAAGTGAGGCGCCTATCATGTAGAGTCTCAATGACTTTTTGAGTAGTGAGGACTAATCAGTAAAACCAAGACCTCGGACTTGTCCACTCGACAAATGGTAACCACTTGGAAAGTCCGAACGAGGGTAGTTCGATAGATCAACAGGTCACTATCCATCTGCATGCTCAGAACATCACAAAGTTCCCTACCAACGAAACATGGTACTTCACATCGCAGATGCTAGTCTCAAGCTCGGGCGGCCTCATCCTCATTTTGACGGCCCAATCGACTAGGAACGAATTCAGAATACACAGTGACTATTAGATGTGTTTCATGATAGCCATCATATCAACTATCACATCTAACATACACTATGGTGCATTCTAGGTCTTTATCCAACACATTTGTTAACATTATAATCATAATGAAGATAAAGAATGCCATAAATAAATACGAATTTCATAAATAAAGATTTTAATATACAAGAGTCAATAAAACCCACACGCCACAAGTTGCATAGTTGGGCATCTACTCTAACAGCTTCTTACCCTTGCGTACACAGTGACTATTAGATGTGTTTCATGATAGCCATCATATCAACTATCACATCTAACATACACTATGGTGCATTCTAGGTCTTTATCCAACACATTTGTTAACATTATAATCATAATGAAGATAAAGAATGCCATAAATAAATACGAATTTCATAAATAAAGATTTTAATATACAAGAGTCAATAAAACCCACACGCCACAAGTTGCATAGTTGGGCATCTACTCTAACAGCTTCTTACCCTTGCGTTTGGGCCCCTTCTTCGCAGAGGAAGAAGAGCCCATAAGGAGGACGGGCTTGTCCTTCTTTATGGTCCCCTCGAACACGACCAGCATGTTAACCACCTCTTCGAGGGTCGCTGCCAGCTTGTTCATGTTGAAGTTGACCACAAAGGGGTTGAATGCAGCGGGTAGTGAGAGGAGAAGCACATCCACAGACAGCTCATGTGGAAGTGTGATATCATGGCCCGCCAACTTTTCAACGAGCCCAATCATACGAACCCTATGCTCGTGGACCGAAGTCCCATCGCGCATGCGGCTCGTCATAAGCTCCTTGACAGTGGTGAACCTCTCATGTTGAGAGTTCTCCCCATACAGATCCTTAAGATGAAAGAGTATGTCAGCAGCATACTTCGTCTTCTCAAAGCGCCATTGCAATTTGTTGAACATCGATGACATCACATAGCATCGAGTCTTAAGCTCGTCGTCCCACCATTGTTTAAGCGTAATCAGCTCCTCAGGGCTGATATCGGCAGGGGCTTCCTTCGGAGGGCTCTTCTCTATCGTATAGAGAAGTTTCTCCGAAGCTAACACAATGTTGAGGTTACGAAGCCAGTCTTGGTAGTTCAGACCGGTGAACTTGTTGCTATCCAGTATAGCAGCGAGTGGATTTTTGATTGAAGACATTTTATAAGCAGTTTATACTAAAAAGAAAAACAGACATGCATTACTAATTATATATGAAAAACGCTAAGACATAAAACAAGGTCATTTAGTTTCATGAATTACCCTCCGACTATTTTAACGATTTCACCACCCTCTAATGAAATCGAGAAAGCAAGTTTACTTAGTGGGTACACAGAGTCCAATCAAGCGATCATGGTCCCGAATAATATCAGCCAACCATGACCCCCAAAGGTAGAGCCCAATTGCAACCGGTGCAACCTCCATGTATTTACCTCACGTCCAGTAAGGGCCCAATAATATGACGCCGATTACTATCACGTGTCAAGATGACCCATCAATGTTGAGTCGTGAAGGACGGTCCCCAATAATATGAGCCAACATTAAAGGGAGTTCCAACCGACTCACAACAAGTGTCAATGACGTGTACATCTTTCCGGCATACATAACCCCCTCAATAATATGAGCCGGGCCATGTTTGCGGGTAGCATCGGCGTACACCCATTGTTGATGGAAGGTAGGGATAAATTAAACAGATTTAAATTCCCTTAGTTTATCGAATAAACTTTTAATCTTGATATTAGTTTTAAATCATATTTAAAATGAGGGATTTTATTTTTGAAAAATTTGGTATCAACAATATTTTAAATCATAATTTAAAACATGCGGATTCAACATATATCGAATATATAAATAAATTTTGGGATGATCGATCGCGAGAGCTATGCGGTCCGTGGTTGCCAATCACGGACCTGGGTCCAGTCCTAGGTGAAATGCAATATGCAATGCAATCCTATTACAATTGCTTCCGGTTTTACAGATCTTCGTTCTTCAATATCTTTGATCGTCATGTCCACCGTCTTCAATTGTCCTCCCACTAAATCTAGTAATTTACATTTAAATTGCCATGAAACATTGGGATACAAATTTGTAGGGGTGAGAACGGGCCACAAACAGACAAACTTTATAAACGATATCAACAATATATTTACAACCAAAATCGCAAAACCTATAGCATACACCTAACGCATTGGGCACGACTCTCGATCATCCCAAACATGCAATCAATCTAATTAATTGACATAAATTTAAATAATCAAATCATATTTAATATTTACCTACAAAATCATATTTTAATTATAAAATCGCATTTTATAAATAAAATCGTATTTTGTCGACAAAATCATATTTTAATCAACAAATTCATATTTTAATTATAAAATCATATTTCATAACTAAAATCACATTTTGTAATTTTAATTGCATAAGACAAAACAGCCGTCGCATCGCCACGAGGATCGCCAAACGGCGGCGGCCGACGCCAACGTAGCGTGCGGCACACGACCGCACGCTGGCCGCGCCATGCGCGGCGTCTCTCTCGCGCGGAGCTGCCTCCCATCGCGCAACCAGTTGTGCGGAGGCAGCAGCCATCGCGCGCCACCATGCGCAACAATTGCGCACGGTGGTTGGCCAGCGCGCGACCGCGCGCTCGCTGTTGCGCGTGGTGGCGCCACCGCAGCATGCGGCGTTGCTGGCGGCTGGTCCAAAAAAAAGTTTTTTTTTTGTTTTCTGAAATCAAAAATTCGAGATCTATGCAATTCAGGCAGTAAAATGTATTGAAAGATCCGAGCCTTGGCTCTGATGCCACTGTTGGCGACAATGGCGGATCCGGAACTCGTTTCCCAGGGGCGCAACGGAAGTTAAAATTTTTCCTCGAGATACGTTCAATACATTACAAATAATAAATAAACCATACATAGGATGTTTATCGATTGTTACCTTGCTGGCGTCTAGGCGCCTGGCTCCGACCAATTTCACAGGGAAACCGGCACTTCAAAAGGTAGGCGGCGGTAGATCGTCTAATCAGGTCCATGACCGGAATCAAGAATACTTCGTCAGTCTGCACTAGAAGAGCTGACGAAATTTCCACGGACGAAATCTCCTCGAAAAAACGATCGGAACAAATCCGATCATAGCGACGGCGGACAGCGGCCGGCGCAAGGCGGCGCGTGGTGGTGTCGGCCGAAGTGGGGAGGAGAGGAGGAGGTGGGCGGCTACCTTGAGGAGGCTAGGGTTTTGTGAGTAAGTTATGATTGGCCCTAGACCAACTCTACTAATTAAAGATGGTACATGGGCTTGAACCGGCCCAATGGACTTGGGTCAAACCCAGGTCCAATGAACATTCGGTTCATTTAATTCGCCGTGGTTTTATCATAATCTCGATCGACGATCAGATCGGACCGATCGACTCAGTTTCAAAAACTGAGTATTATGATGTGAAAACAATTTTTCAGACCACCTAGTCCAAAATTACAGTTTAGCCCCTCAACTTTGGGAAATCGCAATTTGACTCCTGTTGACTTTTAGGAAGTCGCACTCCCCAAAATCCTCCTCCTACGCTCAACACATTGAGCTCAGTTTCTGTGCGGGAATCATGAATCTAGTACTTGTGTGACCCTCAATGGTTCAGGGATACAGCTAGCCGTGGGCCCACAACCATTGTGACTTCGAAATCACAATTTCGGACTTGCCCATTGGACCATGGTAAAACCCCTAGCAACATCGCCCCATGATCACCTAGGTATCACTGATAGTGCCTGCAAGAACCAGTTGGTCGTGGTTAGCGTACAGTACGGTCCTTTCAACACATATATCCCGATCAGATCAACGACCATTGGTAAATCGAGAGTCGCTAGAGATCCGATAACTATGCATACATCTTGGAGATCAAATAGTGACATCGCGAGTGTTACTAGACAAACCCATTTACCTAAAACACATTCAGTACTGTGTCCAGAGATTTATCACACTATTGTCTTCTCAGATAACATAGGATATCCACACATTAGAGCGAGCGGTGAATCCTCGACAATGAAGCATCGACTCCTACATGCATCGGGACCTCACCCAATCCCGCCACCTAATGACCCCAAGTGAGTCGGTAAACGAGTCAAAGTGAGGCGCCTATCATGTAGAGTCTCAATGACGTTTCGAGTAGTGAGGACTAATCAGTACAACCAAGACCTCGGACTTATCCACTCGACAAATGGTAACCACTTGAAAAGTTCGAACGAGGCTAGTTCGATAGATCACCAGGTCACCATCCATCTGCATGCTCAGAACATCACAATGTTCCCTACCAATGAAACATGATACTTCACATCGCAGATGCTAGTCTCAAGCTCGGGCGGCCTTATCCTCATTTTGACGGCCCAATCGACTAGGAACGAATTCAGAATACACAGTGAGTATTAGATGTGTTTTATGATAGCCATGATATCCACTATCACATCTAACATACACTATGGTGCGTTCTTGGTCTTTATCCAACACAATTGTTAACATTATATAACATAATGAAAATAAAGAATGCCATAAATGAATGAGTATTTCATAAATAAAGATTGTCATATACAAGAGTCTATAAAACCCACACGCCACAAGTTGGCTAGTTGGGCATCTACTCTAACACACGTATGTTGCCAAAAACAAGAATATCACAGTTGATGTGGATGAGCCAGCGGGAGATGAGCAGGCTGTGAAGAATAAGGCTGCATCAAAGATGAGACCAGCTTCTACTGTTGGTGAGCCTGTCGCTAAGAAGAAGAGGACAACTGTGGGGAGAGCAGCTCCGACAGACAATAACTTGGCCCTTGTTACTGTGGCTCAATATGTTGAGCCTATCTCCATGATCCCAGCTGTGACTCCGCGTTCTTCAAGACGTCGTGCACCAAAGAAGAAATTGGTGTTGCAAACAGGTTTTGATGATGAAATTTTTGATAGTATTATTCATCAGGTGATTGCTGATACAGCTGCGATTGAGACAAGGGAACCAGACTTGGAGGAACCAGGGATAACGAGATCTGCTGGGATACAAATGGAGCAGTCGATTGCTGTCAATCATGGGGATGATAATCTTGATGGAGCTGAAAATGAAATTGCTAGGAAAATGGCATCTGTTACCGCACCGAAACAGTTTCTTAAAGAGACTTTGAGATCTGGGGAGGATGACGACATGTCTGGGTCTAAGCAATCAAGTATGATAATTGATCCTGCAGCAGCTGAGAAGGACAAGAAGATTGAGCCAGTGTATACTGAGGATTTGATCCTGGCAAAGAGTGTTGCGACGATGACTGACTCTGAGGACACAGAGCCCTTGAGGAATGTTCTGGAGCTTACAGACAAATCTAAGTCTGATGAAGAGTCCATGTCCATCGAGGATATTCTAAAATAGATCCCAGAGGAGATGATGTTGCCATCCGTGACAGCTGCAGAGATTACAAGAATAAAATTCGTACTTGGGATTGAGATTCCGGGAGTTAGCGAAGGGGATTGGTACAAGGACAATCTCCCTCATATTGCTATATCCGACAAGGGGAAGGCGCCTCTTGTTGCGAAGGATGAAATAAAAGGGCATCCGGCCCGAGACATGTTTATTTTAATTTGTGCAGACATAGATTTCTTTGTACAGCTTAGATAAAAAGTGATAACAGACGTTGTCTCATTATTTCATTCTTTCAGTTTGAGAAGATTAGCAGTTTTTGGTTCAGTCAAAGATATTGTTGACAAGGAAGAACAAATGTTAGCATGGGTCGAGACAGATTCTCTTGAGACAGCTGTTCAGAGGCGAATGTACATAATAGCCAAGTATAGAGAAATGATTTTGAGAAAATTTCTGGAAGCTCATCGCGAAAATTTCCGATCTAGTCAACCCTGGACAACTATGGCTCTTCAGATCATAAATCTGCTTTCTAATGCTCACTAGATATCACTGGAAAAATTACTGAAGCAAAAGAGAGCACATGGATTGGAATGGCAAAGGCCGTGTTGCGCAAAATTTTTTGAAGGGGAGAATGTAGATCGTGGATCTATTATCGCCTGATCCAATACAACCACCAGATCTCTCTGCTGGAGTAGACATATGATCAAAATAAATGGATTGTGAACACCTATAGAGGGGCCAGATCGGTGGTATTGCATGTAAACACTAGTCAACGGTGATGCGTAGCTAGCGAGCGCTGATATGAGGGTAGCGAGAGACATCTGTTTGTGTTAGCGCACGGATGCGAGAAGATGCCACGTGTTGGTCAACACATCTGAGTTGACTGTTCCTGTTAGCGCTGTTCAGATGTTTCTAGCGATAGAGAGATCTGTTCAGCTGTTGAAGCTCTACTATGTCGTTTTGATTAGTTAGCGCGACGTCGTTTGCTGTTGTGTGTTAGAGGAGTGTAGCGAAGTCTGATTCATGACAGCTGAGACAGCTGTGAGTAACCGCTGGATTTAGATGTGAGGATTCATGTTGTAGTGCAAGATGGGATATGAGTTGATAAGAGCAGAAGCTGGATTCGAGGATTTAAATACAAGTGTTGATCACCGCTGGATTTAGATGTGAGGATTCATGTTGTAGTGCAAGATGGGATATGAGTTGATAAGAGCAGAAGCTGGATTCGAGGATTTAAATACAAGTGTTGATCGACACTTAGAGTATTTTGAACCCGATATCTCCTTCACTGATACCCTCGAAACCTTTAATGTTCACCGAGCACTATTTATCCGATTTGCCGTCGGTTTCCGCCGTTGTTTGGAGCAAGACCGGTGGCGTTGAACTCATATTGCTTAGCTCTTTCGATTGTTACCAGTTAGGCGACCTGATTCGATGCGTGGGAGGAGCACAAAGGAATCCCTGTGTTCGTGAATTTTGCGACAGTTGACCCAAGAATTCCTTAGTTCATTTGAGCTTCTGGGTAAGAGTTCCTTACTGCTAGTTTTTAGAACCAGCGTTGATAGGTAGAACAAGATATGAGTTCTGACCGTAGGCAGTAAGGTGTAGAAGTTCAGATTTGAGCTAAGTTATGAGATGTCTTGACAGATTTGAGTTCCCAGGCAGTTCTTGCTGTGTTTTCCGAGACCAGCGAAGGAGCAGATTGGAGAAGGTTGAGTTTGCCGTGCACTGGTGAGATCTATTGAGGTAGAAAATGAGATCAGAGGTACTAATTGAGCTTCTGATTACAGTTTTGGCATAAGCGTGTAGTGTTTTAAAGCATGAATGATGCTCTGTGGAATCTTCTTGTGTGATTATTGTTCTTTACGTGAACAGTTGTGGCTCATACCTATATTTATATGTTTTGTTTACGTAATTTGTGCATGTTGAAATCAGATTTGAATTTCATGGCATACATGCATGCATATTGAGCCTGATGATTGATTGAGAACCCGAGAAAGAGCCACGTTGTGATCGGCAGACAGATGTGTCGTGCCTGAAAGGTCCAAAGCTATCATCGGAGTTGTGACCGACTGATAGGTCGTGTTTGAATACCACCGAGCTGTGATGGATAATTGAGTGGCCAGCCTTGAAGATCACGGACCGATGATTTCCACCGGCTGATTGGCTGTGCGTGGTATAGAGGCTCGCCTTTGATTTTCCAGCTGATCCGTTGGCCTAGATTGAACGATTCTTTGACAGCCCTCATGCATTCATGTTTTGATATACTGCATGTTTATGAGTTGCTTTTGTCTTAGTGCTCTTCGTACTGAGGTTTGACCTCATATTTTCTTTTCCTGATTTTGTGTTCTTGGGTCTGTGTTTCCCATTGCAGGAGCTACAGGTAATCTGGCTGGGCAGAGTGGAGCTTCAGCTAGTAGATCCCCGTTTGTTTGAGTCCCAGTTAATTTATATTATGTATTGAACCAGGGGATGCCCTGAGTTTTTAAGTATTTTGGGGATCTGTATTCGAGTTTATTTGATTACTTGTCTATTTTTTGGATTTTGAGTAAATCCTATTTTGAGTATGTTGTATTTTGAAAGATGATTTTATAAGTTCAGGCCCATGTATTCAAAAATTTTTAAGCCCTATTTTATGCTTCCGTTATTATGTGCTTAATTGTGCTGTTAATCCTTGTTAATTAGCACGGGACCTGACATTTTTGGTATCAGAGCTTAAACTGGGATAAGCTCGTTTTCCTTTGATCACAATCGAGTCTAGGCACAGAGTTTTGATTTGATTTCTTGCTTGACTCTGTGACTTGCTTGAATTGATATCTGTCTCTGTGATTATCTGCTGTTAGTCTTACCTTGAGATTTGATTAGATGTCTCCGAGGAGAGGTAGAGGTAGGACTGCTAGACGTTCCGCTGAGGAGTCTAGGGCCTCGGAGAGCGACGAGGATGTTCAGCGGAATGTACCTTTGCGCCGTAGAGAGAGACAGGCAGAGGTGGAGGATGTGACTAGACATATAGGTGAGATGGAGTTAGTCTTAGCCCGATTTCAGAGGACGAATCCCCCTACGTTCACTGGCTCCGAGGGTGGTCTTCGACTGAAGGCTAGTTGGAGCACATGGAGGACTTGTTTCGACACTTTGGAGTACACCGCAGAGCAGAGATTGAACTTGGACGTTTTGCAGTTGAGGGAGAATGCTCAACGTTGGTGGAAGGGTACTTCCAGAGTGATGAGGGAGACCGAAGTCTTGGTTTCTTGGGAGAGAATTTGTGCAGCTTTCCGACAGGAGTATACCTCGGAGTCGTACTTCAATAACCGAGAGAGGGAGTTCGACAATCTGAAGCAAGGGAATTTGAAGGTTGCTGATTATGCTAGACAGTTTTCTTCCCTTCTGGCGTATGTTCCCCATGTTGCTAGCCAGAAGCGGACGAAGAGGAACAAGTTTATTAAGGGATTGAGGCTAGAGTTGTTTTAGTTGGTGTTGGCTGGAGACCCATCGACGTATGCTGAGGTTGTGAATCAAGCAGTTGATATTGAGGAGAGTTTGTTGGATGCGTCGACGCAGGTTCCGATGACAGTTGGACGAGGCTACCTTCCTGCGCGTGAAGGTACGCATTATTCTCAGTCTCCTCAGACTTCGCAGCAATCGAACCGTCATAGGTTCTGGCCTCGTGGGAAGCCGTTTAAGAATAAGTAGAATTCAAGTTCCTCTGGTTCTGTGAGCTCTGGTGGCAGTGGATCAGGAGGAGTGTCTTGTGGACAGTGCGGTGGTAAGCACATGACTTTGCAGTGCCGTGGAGTTCAGGGGACTTGCCATAACTTTGGGCAGCCCGGACACTTTTTGAGAGTGTGTCCTTTGTTGAGGGGACAGTCTTCGGTTCCTTCGCACCAAGGTTTGGCTGGTGTTTCTTGGCAGAGGCCGCAACCTCCTGCCCCGACCCAACGATCCGGATTCCAACCTCGTGAGCCGTCTAGGTTTGGAGGACCTTCGAGACCACAGATTCCGGGACCGCAGCAGGCTCAGGTGAATGCTTTGTCGAGGGAGCAGGCTGATGAGATACCTAGTAACGTGATCGCAGGTACATGCTCTATCTTTGATTCTCCTGCGAGAGTTTTATTCGATACAGGAGCGTCACAATCCTTTGTTTCTGCATGGTTTGTGCATGAGTGTGGGTTGAGAGTTACCCCACTGTGTGATGTGGTGTCTATGTCGACTCCTGCTGGTGTGTGGTTGTTGTCTCGTGAGATTGTGGTGGATTGCGTGATTCGGTTTGATCAGAATGTGATAGTGGCGAATTTGATATCGCTGGAGATGAGGGATTTTGATTGTATCTTGGGAATGGATGTGTTGTCCAGCTATAAGGCTACCTTTGATTGTTTCCATGGTGTGGTGAGATTTCTCCCCAAGTCGGGAGAGATGTTGGATTTCTACTGTGCTGATTCACGCTCGAAGATTCCACTAGTGTCTGCCATGGAGATGTTTAGTCTGTTATAGCTGGGTAACGCTGGATTCATGATCTATGCGCTCGATGTTTCCCAAGAGCCGCGTTTGGAATTGAGCGATATCCCGATTGTCAGAGAGTTTCCAGACGTGTTTCCAGATGAGATTCCTAGATTCCTCTGAGAAGAGAGTTTGATTTTAGTATAGAGTTGGTGCCAGGGACAGCCCCGATTTCTAGAGCTCCGTATCGATTGGCGCCAGCTGAGTTGAAAGAACTCAAGGAGCTATTGAGAGATCTTATTGAGAAAGGCTTCATTAGACCGAGTATGTCACCTTGGGGAGCTCCGATTTTGTTTGTGAAGAATAAAGATGGGTCTATGAGGATGTGCATTGATTTCCGGCAGTTGAATAAAGCAACGATCAAGAATAAGTATCCGTTGCCGAGAATTGATGATTTGTTTGATCAGTTGCAAGGATCGGCCGTATACTCGAAGATTGACTTGCGCTCTGGCTATCACCAGTTGCGAATTAGAGACGCTGATGTATCGAAGATGAGGATGTGCATTGATTTCCGGCAGTTGAATAAAGCAACGATCAAGAATAAGTATCCGTTGCCGAGAATTGATGATTTGTTTGATCAGTTGCAAGGATCGGCCGTATACTCGAAGATTGACTTGCGCTCTGGCTATCACCAGTTGCGAATTAGAGACGCTGATGTATCGAAGACAGCTTTTTGGACTAGATATGGGCATTATGAGTTTTCTTGTGATGCCGTTTGGGTTGACGAATGCCCCTGCTGTTTTCATGGATTTGATGAATCGCGTCTTCAGTGAGTATATTGATTGATTCGAGATTGTCTTCATAGATGACATCTTGGTGTATTCGAGAAGTTTCATAGAGCATAAGGAGCACCTGATATTGGTATTGCAGAAGTTGAGAGACTCGCAGTTGTTTGCCAAATTCAGCAAGTGTGAATTTTGGCTGGACAGAGTAATATTTTTGGGTCATGTGATTTCTGCACAAGGTATTTCTGTGGATCCAAGTAAGGTCGAAGCAGTTCTTAACTGGGAGCGACCTAAGAATGTTTCTGAGATCCTTATTTTCTTGGGTTTGGCCGGCTATTACAGGCGTTTCATTGAGAAGTTTTCTTCAATAGCAAGGCCGATGACGTAGTTGACTCAGAAAGATAGGAAGTTTGTTTGGACAGATGAGTGCGAGTCGAGTTTCCGTTACACTTAAGGAGAAGTTGACTACTGCTCCTGTGTTGGCTTTACCATCGGGATCTGGAGGTTTTGTTGTTTGCTCCGATGCATCTCTGAGTGGTTTAGGATGTGTTCTGATGCAAAACGGGTACGTGATTACGTATGCATCTCGACAGTTGAAGCCCCACGAGACGAGATACCCTGTTCATGATTTGGAATTGGAAGCGTTTGTCTTCGCCTTGAACATCTGGCGTCACTACCTGTATGGTGAGGAATTTGTGGTCTACACCGACCCTTCGTGATAACCTTGCTGAACTCATAGCCTTGTTCAATAGGGGCCGTGATGACAAAAAGGGGGAAGTGGGTAGCAGCCAAGGCCGAGGTCCACCGCCTCCAGATGATAGATCCAGACCTGGTGGAGGAGGAGGCAGTAGAAGTGAGCCTGTGAAGAGGAGAGGTAGTGGTTCACAGAGTGGTCCTAGACGGAGAGGATTCACATACTGGCTTTCAGGAGAATGAAGTTGAACAGATTTTGCTTTTCAGTTCTTTGTACAAATCCTTTGTACGTTGCTTCGTAATGAATATATATAGCAGACTTGGAGCAATATATTTAATCTCTTTTAAGTCGAAGGCTGCTAAGTTTTTTCATCACCAAAAAGGGGGAAATTTTTGAGATAAAATTTAATAAGTTTTGATGATAACGAAAACAAGGTTAAGAACTGAAATTAAGAATAAGATCTAGATATTGAGTATTTATGGAAGAGAAGTTAAGTATTTCAGAGATGGAAGTCAGTTATCGGGATAAGTATTCAGATCCGAGAGATTTTGGGAATAATATAATCGGATTCAGATCAGATCGTGCAAACCAGATAAGAGCAACCAGATTCGGAGTATTCAGGTTCAGAACGTAGCATATTTGGGTATTCGGGTTATTTCAGATATCGGGTCAACAAAAGTTATCAGGTTGAGGAATTCAGATCAGAGGTTTCAGATTTGAATCAGAGGCTACGATAACAGATCCAGACATATTTGTTCAGAAGACTTATTTCAGATTCGAGCATATCAGATGAGAACATACTCAGATATGAACAGATTTCATTCAGGGTTAGTCAGATTTTATTTTTCAATATCAGTACAGAGGCTACGCTTCAGATTTTTCAGTAACGAGTATTCAGATCTGGCAGATTCACGATTGTACAAAAAAGGGGACTTATTCGTAAAGATTAAATGATTTCAGATCCGACAAAGAGCATTACCTTTGTAAAGTACAAAAAGGGGGATATTCTCAGATGTGACGGCTATATGCGTAAAGAGATATATCTTGTAGTTATTCACAAAGGGAAATTTCAAAAAGGGAAAGAGAGCAGTTTTCAGACTTCAGTACTTCAACAGATGTGAGATTCAGATTTCTTCAAATATTATCAGTTGATTATTTGAGATAAATCAACGGTTACGATTTAATCGTATAAAAGCCTGTTAGACAACTTGAATTAAGGAAACAAGATCAGAGCTATTTGGGGTAAAGTTTCAAAGTACGCATAGTGATTGATACTATGTTTACT
Source organism: Dorcoceras hygrometricum (assembly GCA_001598015.1). Taxonomy (NCBI): domain Eukaryota; kingdom Viridiplantae; phylum Streptophyta; class Magnoliopsida; order Lamiales; family Gesneriaceae; genus Dorcoceras; species Dorcoceras hygrometricum. The sequence continues at coordinate 228,199 of KV017190.1, forward strand.
CTCTTTGGTATATAAGTCAATTAAGCCTTGATAACCGCAGATTAACTTTGCATAACATTAATGGAGATACGATGAAGATATGCAAAGGGGTTTGTATCTACTGGCTACTTTTATTGACCTTTGAGGTTGAAGAGTATAAATAGCTCAATATTTCAAATGAAGAAGTTCTTGGTTACTCTCGCTGACTTTTACGTACTCTCAGCAGTCTCTTGCTCTCTCATTTTTCTGGGATTATTCAAGCGTTCAAAATATTCGAAGTCCCAGTGTTTAATCTCGAAGAACATTTGTTTGTTCTTAATTGATTTATCTTCAAGATATCTTCCGGTTACATTTGTAAATTGATTTTCATTGTCATAGAAACCAGAAGATCTACAATACTCAAAATATTGTGTCCATTGTATTATTGAGATTTGAGTCTATAACGAACGTGCTTCTTGAAGCAGTTCGAAAATTACGATTGTTTGTAACTCAGCAGCATTATCTGCGTGTAGTAGAAGTTGCTAGGAGTTCACTTGGAGCGAGGCTCAGTGATTGGGTGTATTCAGAGGCTGTGTACATCAAATCTTCTAGTGGAACCTTCCTGCAAAGGAAGAAGGGGAGACGTGATTTGATATCCGAACTTCCATAAACAAACTCTTGATCCCTGCACTTTTACATTACTTGCATCGCATTTTATTCTTAATTGTTCACTGCTCAATCAGTTTATTTCCGCACAATTTATTGTTAACTGAGAGAATAGAATTAAACTGAGAGCCTCAGATCTCGTAACTCATATCTGAGTTTAGCAAAGGCTTTTAAAATCATTTTTAAGGTTTCGAAAAATCAAAATCGAAAAGGAGTTCATTCAACCCCCCCCCCTCTTTCTGAACTTACGTATATTTTAACTATATTTTCGATTACATTGATCCTATCAGGCTGCACAAAAGCTCTCCCAAGAAATCAAAACTCCAATCTCTCTCATGACTCCGGAAGTACCCTTCCACCAGCGTTGAGCATGATCCCTTAACTGCAAAACATCAAACTTTAGTCTCTTCCCCTGAGAATACACCCCAGCATAAAACAACTCCTCCATATGCTCCAACCAGCCTTCAGCCATCAAACCACCCTCAGATCCAGTAAAAACAGGGAGATTCGTCCGTTAAAATCTAGCCAGAACAAGCTCCATCCCACCAACCTATCTAGTCAGATTATCCACCTCAACTTCTACTTGTATAGCTCGATGACGCAAAGGCACACTCTGTTGAGCAACATCCTCATCACTCTCGGGAGCCCTAGACTCCTCAACTGTCTGCCTAGCCGTTCTACCTTTACCTCTCCTCGGTGGCATCTTCAAGGTACTCAAAGGTAAGAACCAAAAGCAGATAATTCACAGAGGCAGATAAAAAAGTCATAGAAATCACAGATTCAATCACAAACAAAAAACTCAAACTCTGTGCCTAAACTCAAATGTGATAGAAAAGAATTGAGCTTATCCCAGTTTAAGCTCTGATACCCAAATGTCAGGTTTGGTGCTCTAAATCAAGGACTAATTACTCAATTAATCCTAATTTCACGGAAGCATAAATATGGGCTAAAAATTTTCGTTTGGGCCTGAACTGGAATTATCATTTAAAATAAAATCATAATCAAAATACATAAAACAAGGTCAAACCACAGTATGAAGAACATCGATAAAGAAACAATCATATCAGGCATGCAATATTTCAAACGTGTGATGCATGAAGGCTACCAAGAATCATCGATAAGCAATGCACAATGACTCAGCTGTGCAATAAAATCTCAATAGTTCCTCAAAATCGATTATAGGATCAATATGGATCGAAAACAGCCTTAAGAGTTCAGAAGGGGAGGGAGGGGTTGAATGAACTCTTAGTATTTTAAATTTTCGAAACCTTTAAAAGTAATTTTACAAGCACCTTGCTTAACTTAGATCTGAGTTACCAGGTCTGAGGTATCTAAGTTTCAGATCTGATCTCTCGACTAACAGAATGTGTGCGGAAATAAGTCGATTAACTAGTGAACAATATAAGTAAATAAATGCGATAAGTAAAATTATAGGGATCAGAGATTTGTTTCTGTTAGTTCGGATATCAAATCCTACGTCTCCCCTTCTTCCCTTACAGGAAGGTTCCACTAGAAAAATTTGATGCACACAGCTTCGGTCTACACCCAGTCACCGAGCCTCGCTCCAAGTGAACTCCTAGCAGTCACCAACTATACGCAGATGCAACTGTGGAATCACAAACAACTTGATTTTTCGAACTGCTTGGAACAGCAAGTTCGTTACAGACTCAAATCTAAAAATGCGATGAATACAATGTTTTGAGTGCTGTAATTATCTCAAAGATAAAACACTAAAGAGCACTGGAATGTTCTTCGAGATTGTGACAGCTGGGATTTTGAATATCTTATGCTTGAATTATCCCATAAGTTGAGAGCTTTTGAATATGCAAGATAAGCTTTGAGCGAGAGATTTGAGATTCACGAGCCTTTTTCTTCGTTTGAAGACTTCAACTATTTATGCTCTTCACTCTCAACGGTCAGTAATTTGAATCCTTCTGCATATCTTCTTCGAATCTCCATTAAAGCTATGCACAAGGTAAACTGCGCTGTCAAAGCTTAATTGACTTTACTTGCCAAATAGAGTAGTCAGCGTATCAATCTTTTTGCGTGATGCGTGGCTTACTCAAGATTTCTTTGATCTTGTTTCCTTTCCATTTTGACCGTTGTAGTTTTCTTCAATCGACTGATGACAACTGAAGAGATTTGAAACTCACATCTGTTGTAGCACTTCTCATCTGAATGCTGCTTTCTTTCCTTTTGTGAATGGCTAAAGGAAATGTCCTTACGCATAGAGTTACCACATCTGATATATTTCCCTACTAAAACTTTGTCAAATCTGAACACTCTACTGCTCTTCTTGTGATACTGACTTTCAACTCTTAAGTCTGAAGAATCCTGTATCATCTATTCACATCTGATATGCTTAACTCAAATCTGTATAATTCTTAACGACATGCCTGGTTATGTTACTGTAGCCTCTGAATCACTTCTGAAGACCCTCAAATCTGAATGTTTAACGACAACTGAAATATTTTTGAATAATCAAATCTGATAGGCTTCCTGAAGAATTATCTCGATAACTGATATCTGAACATTTCTTTGCTGAAGAATCAAATCTGATAGTCTCTGAGACAAAACTTTCAACCCGATATCTGAGTACACTGTTCCAAGGGTTTCGCTTCTGAGCCACAGCTGTTAACTACGACGACTGTCCAAATCTGATTACAAAGGTTCGGTTCTTATTTTGTTTTTGTTATCACCAAAACTTATAAATTTTATCATAACAAAATCACAGCGACTCAGCTGGCTATCACGACTCAGTGACAACATTGGATTCTCAGCACGGTGACTCCGCCAGCAAATCGTGACTCAGTGATTATAGGGTCTCAAAGAAGCAGGCTCAATATGCTATGCATGAATGACTAGCAGAGTCAGACTCACAACAATGAATATAATTCACAAACTTAGGCAGATAAGAGCACATAATCATAATCAAAGCACGGATTTTAACTCAAAAATCCAAACAACAACAACAGCAATACTGAAAACAGCCAAATATAACAACAAATATATATCCCCCAAATATAGTATTCACTCAGGGCATCCCCTGGTTTAAAATACAATCATAATCAATGTACGTATTTTAACTCAAAAATCCAAACAACAACAACAACAATACTGAAAACATCCAAATATAACAACAAATATAGATCGCCCAAATACAGTATTCACTCAGGGCATCCCCTAGTTCAATAGTTCAATACATAATATATAACTGAGACTCAAAATGGGGATCTAATAGCCGACGCTCCACTCGGTCCAGCTGGATTACCTGAAGACCCTGCAAACGCCAACACAGACCAAAGCAGCCCAAAGTGGGAAAATAAAACAAGGTCAAACCTATAACAACAAATATAGATCGCCCAAATACAGTATTCACTCAGGGCATCCCCTAGTTCAATAGTTCAATACATAATATATAACTGAGACTCAAAATGGGGATCTAATAGCCGACGCTCCACTCGGTCCAGCTGGATTACCTGAAGACCCTGCAAACGCCAACACAGACCAAAGCAGCCCAAAGTGGGAAAATAAAACAAGGTCAAACCTCAGTACGAAGAGCATCGATAAAGCAACAATCATATGAGACATGCAATATTTCAAACGTGTGATGCATGAGGGCTACCAAGAATCATCGTTAAGCAAGGCACAATGACTCAGCTGTGCAATAAAATCTATAGTTCCTCAAAATCGAAAACACAGCGACTCAGCTGGCTATCACAACTCAGCGACAACATTGGATTCTCAACACGGTGACTCCGCCAGCAAATCGTGACTCAGCGATTATCGGGTCTCAAAGAAGCAGGATCAATATGCTATGCATGAATGGCAAGAAGAGTCAGACTCACAACAATGCATATAATTCACACACTTAGGCAGATAAGAGAACAGAATCATCATCATAAACGAGCAAGGCCAAGAAGAATCAGCTAGCACACAACCACAGTAACTCAATCACGCTAGATATATTCTCATACTGATATTAAAGCTGCTACTATGAGCTCACTCGTACCTCACCCCCTGCACGGCTTCTACCTCAACGGATCGCACGAGAACACAGCACCAACAGCTCACGCAGGCCCACTGTGCTTCCAGCTCATGATGAAACCCAACAGAAGCTGCCCAAAAAACCACGCTGTTAATAACCTGCTCAACCGTACTATAACAGTTCAGGGACAATTACAACCTAACAGAGGAGTTACCAACTCACCCAGCTCAAACCGACACCTCCCGATGCCATAACAAGCTCTAACAAAACATAGAACGAGAATTAATCATTTACCTAAGGGCGCTAATGGAACAGGAGAACTATCGGACCAGAAATTGCGAACTACCCGCATGTTTCAACCGCGTCGCGCTTCCTCGACAAGCCGACCCAAGACTCCAAAGTGGTACCAAAAGAACGGTCTTGGAGAGAGGAACTCAGCGCCACCAGACTTGCTCTAAAATGCGATGTAAATCGACGACAATAAAAGAAATAGGGTTCGGTTGAACATTAAGGGTTTGGGAACTGTATAACCCGAGGCTCTCTGGAAGGGATAATGGATATGTGGTTTAAAATTGGCTAAGTGTTGAAGTAATAAAAGGTGTACACGGTCAAAGTCAATCCATTACAAAAATCAATGATCTACGAACTCACAAACCTTCAAGAGAAAACTAGAACAGAGTTCATCTGTCAAACCAACTCACAACTAGTGACACACATTCACAGATTGTTTCATCTATTCATTGTGTCACGAAACAATTGACACACTTTGTATGTCAAGATATCACTGCAAAATCATAGACAGAGAGTGTTGAGTGCTAGATTTGCACAACCATCTTAGAGCTATGTTCATTGTATTACGAACCGATCGTGTGTTTGGGTTCTTGGTTGAGTGCTAGGAGTTCATTCAGCTACTGGCTGTCGGATCGGGTTTGTACAAAGGGTTGTATAAATCAAATCTTCTAGTGGATATCCTTTCCATTGAGGAAGAAGGGACAACATAGGAGAATTAACTCCGAACTTATAGAAAAAAATCTCTCGATTTTTTATCTTTTACATTACCGCATCTAACTGTTCATTGTTGAATCGTGTCTTTTCCGCATAAAACATTTTATTACACGGGACAACAAATTGACACTGAGACCCCTCCAAGCTGTGCATCGGGCTGTAAAATCGTTTGAAATAAACAAAATAAGCATAGGAGTTCATTCACCCCCCTCTAAACTTCTAGCTTGTTTTTCGATCCTAACAAGCACTCTATACACTCTGTCTATGATTTTATAGTGATAACTAGACACTACAGAGCGTGTATAATAGTTTCATGACACAATGAGTTGATGAAACAATCTGTGAGTGTGTGACATTAGCTGTGAGCTGCTTTTACAGATGAAATCCGTTCTCGTTTGCTGTTTGATTCAAAAATTCGTTTGTCGTGTTGGAATTAGATGAGTTCAACTGATCTGCTCTTCCAATTTATACCTTTTGGATATAACAGTAATAAATGTTACAAGTATACACGTCATATCCAAATTGAAATATCTTCGGGGTCCTAAATACTTGTACTATGTACGTACATCTCCATTAAATGCATTTCCCTTTTTAGCATACTCTGTGCCGTCTCCTGTTCAAACTAAATCTCTGTAAATCAGGAATTTGCTCAAAGTGGTTTCAACGACCACAAATCAATACAGAGAGGTCAAACGCATCACGTCAATCTGTATGAAACCTCGAAACATTCTGAAATTCATTTTGCAAAGTTATCCTTACTTAGCTGGTTTCCCAATCTGGTCGCTGTACGTTGGACTGCTTTTCTAATATGATTATTGGCTGATCAAAATTCAATCTGCTCTAATTAATCTGCTCTTGTCTTTGTTCTGTACTGATCCAGATGACAATCGTTTTACAATTTCCCTTGTAGAACAGTCTTGCTTCGAGCTGGTTTATTCAAACTTGTCAGGCCCCGTGCTAATCACTCAAAATTAAAGCACAATTAAGCACATAATCACGGAAGCATAAAATCAGGGCTTTAAAAATTTTTTCGAAATAGTTTGGGCCTGAACTCAAAACATACATTCAAAATATCAATACTCAAAATATAAGTTAACTCAAACCCATACAAAACAGGTAACACAAATCTCAAATCAACAATAGATCCCATAATACATAGAATCACGGGGCATCCCCCGGTTCAATACATAATAAAATAGACTGGGACTCAAGGGAACGGGGATCGACCAGCTGAACCTCCACTCTGTCCAGCTTGGTTACCTGAAGATCCTGCAAATGGGCAACGCAGACCCAAACAACACAAAAGCAGGAAAAAAAATAATGAGGTCAAGACTCAGTACGAAGAGCCATCAAAACAGCTAATCATGAAACATGCTATAAATCAATGCTATGAAATGAATGAGGGCTATCAAGGATCGGATAGCTAGACCAGCATATCTACTGGAAAATCATCTCAAGCGAGCCTCTATACCACGCACAGCCAATCGGACGGTGGAAATCATCGGTCCGTGATCATCGGGGCCCGTCAGCCCATCACAGCTCGGTGGTAGACACTCGAATCCGGTAGTCACCACTCTGATGATAGCGTTGGACTTTTCGGGCACGACACATCTGTCGGCCAGTCACAACGTGGCTCTCAATCAGGTCATCAATCAATCTGTCAAACAGGCTAAAGATGTATGCATGTATGCCAATAAGCCATATCAAAATTGTACATGCATAATTTACGCAAAATAGAACATGAAATCAATCAAATATTCAACAAATGCTTCACGTAATTCACATCAAAATCAACCAGATTTCACAGCCTGAAATATACACATGTTCATGCCTCAAAGCTGTCCAAATTGCTCAAATTCGTACCTTCAGCAGCTTAAAACTACCTCACAGATTTCACCAGACGCTGCAAGTTCACTTCTTAAGCGAACAGATCCCTCCTGGCTTCGGCAATTCAAGGCAGAAGGTACAAGCAACTAAAATCTGTTAAGAACCTCATAAATCAACTAATACTCGATACAAATCTGAACTTATACACTGCAACACCTACGGCCAGAACTCAACTCTCGCTCCATATACTCACGCAGGTATTAACAACAAGTACCGAGCTCAATTCAGCAAGAAACTCTCACCCAAAAGCTCAAAAGAGCTGAAGACAGATTCTGCTCAAAGGTAGAGGAAATTCCACGAGCACACAGATCTTACGGGAACCCTCAAATCGTTGCCTCAAGCTTTCTAGCTGGTAACAATCGAAAGAGCAAGTCTCAGGGAGTTCAGCGCCACCTAAACCGTCGAAAACAAAGGCTGTAATCGGCAGGAAATCTAGGGAAGAAACGCTCGAGTGAACAATAGCTAAAATGAGGGTTTCGAGAATATCGGGGAAAACAGAGGAGTATCGGTGTCTAAAAATGTTCTAAGTGTTGTCCAACACTTATATTTAGTTCCCCAATTTAAACGCTACTGGACAAGCCAATCACCGACAAAAACAGATTCCTGTCCCAGGCGCTAAACAGACATCACGAAGCAGCGCTTATCTCCTCATATTCTAGCGCTTGCGTTAAACGTCCGCACACTAAGTAAACGACGCCGCACGCGTGAAGTCTGAAACGATCCAACACTTCACTCATATCACGCGCAACACTAATCAGATCTCAGCGTTTACTCTAAACATCAGTTCAACCACTCAAAACGACGACGCACCAACTTAATGAAATGACGTCGCACAATCCACTAGAGAAATCTGAACGCTAACGCTACCTTCGCTTCAACAGATGTCTCACCAGCGGTCAACTCATCTGTTGACTGCCACGTGCCCTCTCCTCATGACTCCTCGCTTGCGCTCGCTAAACCAACAGATCCCTCGCACTACGAGACATCTGAATACACTAGAACGACAGCATATCGGTGACATATGAATGCTCCAATGTTAATACACAACGCACAACCAGATTCCACAACCGCCGAACAATAGCGCTAAACAACGCTCAATACCCTAAACAACGTCGCGCTTGAGAAATCTGGACGCTATCGCTAACCGTGGGAGAAATCTGAAGACAAGCGCTACAAAAGAAAGTTGACTCGCGTTCACAACTGCCAAGAGATCTGATCCCATCGATACGGCGTCGCATTACACCCGCGCCACGCCTAACAGATATTTCGCTCGCACATCAGATCTGTCACACTAGCGCTACGCTCAAATGACACCGTTCCTACTAAATCGAACGACAACATTTTTCCACCAACACAAAACACGCTAGCAGCGTCCAAACCATGCAATGCTAACATATTTTTCTACTACTGTAGAGATGTCTGAAAACCACAAAACGACGGTGTATTGCTTCTCTCGCTACAAAATACGCGGTAACCACCAAGCGTCCAGCGACAACAGATTCCTCAAGTAATCTGAACAGATCTCACACAAAACTGATTGCTGAACTCAAAATTCCCAAAACATCCAGAATTTCTCCAAACATGAAATCTGACCCAAAATTATATACGAAACCTTCTAACTGAAATTTGAATTCTCAATTCCGATTATTTCAACCAATTCAACTCCAAAACTCAACCAGATTTCACCCGAAAGAAGCTTACCATGCACAACATTTCTAGGAGAAATCCAAAAATCATCAACCAGACTTCACCAAAATCTAAAGTCTGAAATCTGAAAATTCAAAAATTCTAAATTTGAATTTCTCAATCCTCACAAAACTGATCTTCCAGCTGCTCTGTTATACCATTTTATGCTTCGAGTTGTTTCTCAATTGTTCCAAGATCCACTATTTTAGCTGCTCTAACGAATTGATGTAGTTTCAATCTGTTTTATACTCTTCTGATCTTGAATTTCTTGAACTGGTTTGTCCTTAACCAGCTAACCAGTTTGCCTGAATTACCTTAGCTTGGTTTGTCCTCAACCAACGTAACTAAATACCCTGAGCTGGTTTGGCCTAACCATCTTGGCTCTGCTCTAATATGATCTCTATCAAGCACCCAGTATATTCTGTCTCGAAATGGTTGATCCACTAATTAATCTCTTTAATTTGTCTTCACCAGAACTTATGAAATTAACTCCTACAATTTCCACCTTTTTTGTGATGACAAAACTTAGTGAGAAAAAGATATTTTATTAAATTTCTAAACAAATTATACAAATAGTTAGCTGTACACCAGAAAAACACGAAAGACTAAACCCGCCCTAGGTCACAACAATCTTCTCTTTTTACTGCTCGTCCCTTCACCCTTTTTGGCATCACGAAACTTCTTCAAACAATCAACCACTATGATTATAATAATGAAATTTCATCAACAATTTGCTGTTGGCTATCTGCAAAATGACAAACCAGACTAGTCTCCTGTCCGTCTATATTGTTGTCGAGCTGTCGCCTGAACTGCAAGGTAGTGTGCTTCTCCATGAATGTATCATCCTTTATCCTTTCGACCTGTAATCCTGGGGAAGATAAAATATCCTTCATAGATTTGAGCTCTTTAGCAGTATCAGCTTGGGGTCCAGGAACAATTATTCGTTGTGGACCAGCTTGGGTAAAGTCGTTTTCTTTATCTGCGGTGTTATTTTCTTCGTCTTGTGCAGTATATACAACCATCTACAAACCAGAGGGACTGGGACTCTGACGGTCCGAATATGTGCACTTTAAGTGGAAACCTGTACAGAAGAATGTGAATCACGTGGACTAGAATGGGATGAACCAGTTGGAGCTTGTCGCTCATCAGCCTGCACGTCGTCTAGAGCTGGTTCATTTTGAGCATGTGCTCATCTCTCTGACGCTCCTTCGTTTGAGCCTGTTGCTCGTTCCCCTTTGTCAGGCCCCGTGCTAATTACTCAATAAAATAGCACAATTAAAGCACATAATCACGGAAGCATAAAAACGGGCTTAAAAATTTTTCGAAATAGTTTGGGCCTGAACTACCAACATTCATTCAAAATAGCAATACTCAAAATACGAGTTAAATCAATCTCATACAAACCAGGTAACAATAAATATCAAATCAAATACAGATCTCCAATACATAGAAACACGGGGCATCCCTCGGTTCAATACATAATAATAGACTGGGACTCAAGGGAACAGAGATCGACCAGCTGAACCTCCACTCTGTCCAGCTTGGTTACCTGATGATCCTGCAAATGGGCAACACAGACCCAAGACACAAAAGCAGGAAAACAAAATACGAGGTCAGGCCTCAGTACGAAGAGCTATCCTAAAAGCTAAACATGCAACATGCCGTAAATCAATGTTATGAATGCATGAGGGCTGTCAAAGGTCGGATAGCTAGACCAGTAAGTCAACTGGTAAATCAATCAGTCGAGTCTCTATACCATGCACAACAAGTCAGCCGGTGGAAATCATCGGTTCGTGATATTCCGGGACCGTCAGCCCATCACAGCTCGGTAGTAGACGCTTGAATCCGGCAGTCCCCACTCTGATGATAGCGTTGGACTATTCCGGCAAGACGCATCAGTCGGCCAGTTGCAACGTGACTCTCAATCAGGTCAATCAACCAAATCAGTCAGGCTCAATATGTATGCGTGTATGCCAATCAATAATCAATGCATAATGCATACAATCAATACATAAAACAGCATGTAAATCAATCAATTCCACACACTATTTCACGTAACAGTCACAGTAGCAGGCCAACAGATTTCACAGCAAGACATATGACCATGTACACGCTTCAAGCTATTAAGATCTGCTCAATTCGTACCTTCTCAGCTTCAATATACCTTAACAGGTCTCACAAACCACGGCCAGCAACTTATTCAAGCCTACGGCCCTTGAAGCTTCACGGCAAAACTCAACCAAAATTCCTGGGAGCTCAAATCTGTTTCAAAGCCTCGAAAATCAGCTTAACTCAAGCACAATTCTAAGTCTGAACATTCTAATACCTACGGCCAGAACTAATATCAAGTTCTAAACATCTACGCAGGTATTAACTACAAGAACAGAGATCAAATCAACGAGAAATGCTCACCTAAAAGCTTAAACCCGCAGGAGAATACACGGCACAGGCTTCTCCAGAAAGCTTCGAACACCAGCAGCTTCACGCTTCCACTCCAGCGTTAATTCAGGGTCCCAAATGGGTAGCAAACGAAAGAGCTAAGCTAGGGGAGTCCAGCACCACCAAGATCGTCAAAAACAGAGGCTAGAATCGACGGGAATCAGCGTTGGAAAGTTACGGTGAACAGTAGCAAGTCGAGGGTTTCGAATAGAAGGATAAGAAATGTCGGGTTGAGAAATATTCTAAGTGTAGCTCAACACTTGAATTTAAATCTACATTTCAATCGCTACTGTCTAAGTCAAACACCGACAAAAATAGATCCCTGCAACGTAAGATAGCGTCACACAGATCTCTCAAACAATGCTAATAACCACCAGATTCTAGCGTTAACAACCAACGCTCGCGCACAAGCCAAAACGACAGCGCATCATAAAACAGATCTCAACGCTCAACACATCGCTGGTCTCCTAACGCGCCACACTAAAACGGATCTCTACGCCTTAGCAACGCAACATGCTAAAACGACGATGTATCCACTAATACTAACGACGTCGCACAACAAGAACAGCTCTCTCCTCAAACCACAACGCTCAAACGCTCGAAACAGACGTCAACTCCAACATGTTGACCAACACGTGTCGCCCTCACACACGAACGCGCTACACTAGCAGATCTCTATACGTGAAACCAGATCTCTCCTCTGAACGTGTTAATGATCCAGCAGTCGACACCTCAGTTTACCAATGTGATACCTGCTTACGTCACACACTAGCGCTACCAGATCTCTCAATCCAGCGATCACTCGCTACAGTGCCGTTGACCAGCGTTGACGTCTGGAAATCACGAAATGCAAGCGCTTCACTCCCGCGCCACTCTCGACCATCCAGACCTCACCAAACGACACCGTATCATCTAATTCTCGCGGAAAAACACGCTAACACTCAGGGAACCAGATTTCTATCAAAATATAACTAATCGACCCCAATTCTCAGCCAGATTTCACCCAATAAATCCGAACTAAAATCTGGACAACTCCAACTAGAGATCCGAATTTTCTCAAATCAGATTTCACCAAAAATCGAAAGTCTAAAATTCGAAAATCTTAATTCTCGTGACTAATCTAACCCCAAAATCTGATTAATCACAATTATTGAAATCTGATTCCTCACATTCTCCCCACCTTAAGAGATTTCGTCCTCGAAATCAAAGGCAAACAAGGGCAGAAACAATCAAACATGAAAATCAGCACAGACAACTCATCAAATTCGAAGCAAAAACCAGAAATTTACCTGGAAAATTAGCACGATCAGTGCTCAAACAGATGAGGCCAGTCCTGTCTCATCTTCCCCTCAACTTCCCAGGTTGCTTCTTCTCGGCCATGCTTGCTCCATTGGACCATCACCAATGGAATTATCTTGTTTGTCAACTGCTTCTCCTTCCTATCCAGAATCTGCACCGGATATATGACATAGATCAAGGCAGAATCCAGCTCAACTTCGTCGGTTCTCAAAATGGGACGGATCTGGCTCATATTTCCTCAACATAGACACATGAAAGACATCATGCATCGCTGCTAATTCCTCGGGCAGCCTCAATCTATAAGCCAACTATCCAATCCGCTCGACAATCTCAAAAGGACCAACGTATCTGGGAGCCAATTTGCCTTTAAATCTGAATCGCATAACGCTCTTTAAGGGAGAAATCTTGAGAAACACACGATCGCCAACCTCAAACTCTAACGGCCGACGTATTCTGTTAGCATAGCTGGAGAAACTGTCTTGAGCAGCTTTCATTCTACTCCGAATCAAGTCAATCTGTTCTTTCATGTGCTGCACAAATTCAGGGGTAGAAAGCTGTTTCTCACCAACTTTTTCCCAACAGATCGGAGATCTGAATTTTCGACCATACAACGCTTCAAATGGAGCCATTTTGATAGTGACTTGGTAGCTGTTGTTATACGAAAACTCAACCAAAGATAGCGAATCTTGCCCGCCACCGCTGAAATCCATCACAACTGCACACAGCATATCCTCCAAAGTCTGAATAGTCCGCTCAGACTGACCATCTGTATGTGGGTGATAGGTGTTGGGATTGGTCCGGATCCGCACCCCGGCAGGCAGCGGAAGAATAAAATAGAGTACCGGGATGCGATCAATACGAAAAATTAAACAGTTCTACGTATCAACATACATAGGGTGTTTAGCAGGTCACCTGTCTGGCACTTGTGCCTGGCTCCAACCGGTGTTTCAAGAACCCGGCGCTTCTCGGTTGATTGCGGTAGATTCGTCAATCCGGTCCACGACCAGATTCGGGACTCCTTCGTCAGACTGCACTAGAAGTCCTGACGAGATCAGCACGATCGGATTCTCCTCGAAAAGTTGGCCGGAAACAAATTTCCGGCGACAACGGGGCGGCGGCGGCGGCGGCTCAAGGCGGCGGCGGCGGCGGTCGAGAGAGAGGAGAGGGAGGGCGGCTATGCTCTAGGTTTAGGGTTAGAGTTATGTCACAAGTGTTTTGGTTTAGTCTCTTAATCACATTAAATAAAGTGTTGGACTTGGACCGGCCCAACGGGCCCGGGTCCAACGATGAACATTCAGTTCATCTCCAACACTGAGACTTCACCGTAACTCCGATCGCCGATCAGATCGGACGGATCGACTCAGTTTCCGAAACTGAATAATATGATCT
>KV017190.1:246864-273690 GCA_001598015.1 Dorcoceras hygrometricum
TGGGCAGTATTTAGAACAGCTTTCTATCAAAGATTCTTCCCCGTTTCGTATCGAAAGGATAAAGGAGCAGAGTTTGCAAACTTGAGACAGGGGCAGTTGAATATTGAAGAATATGTTGCTAAATTTACCAGTTTGCTTAAATTTGCTCCACACGTTGCTATCAGCGATGAAGCACAAGCTGATCAGTTTATTAATGGATTGAATCCTGATGTGTTCACTTTGGTGAACACTGGCCGACCAAATACTTTTGCCGATGCTTTGAATCGCGCAAAAGGAGCAGAAGCTGGATTGCTAAGGCAGCGAATAGCACAATTTGTGCCAGCAGCAGCCAAATCAGCACAAGAGAACCCAAAGATTCCACCACCCCCTCTTTTTGATGCTGGAAGAAGCGGTAGTGGAAAGAAAAATTTCTTCAAAGGAAAAGGAAAACAATTCAAGCGTTCAGGTACCAGTAGCTCCTCCAGTTCAAGTGAATTCAAACAATTGGGAGCTGGACAGAAATATGGTGATTACTGTACCAAGTGTGGAGGCAAACACAACACGGAACAGTGTATAGGAGTGTTTGGCCTTTGCCGCATTTGTAATCAACCTGGACATTTTGCAAGAATCTGCCCTCAACGTGGTGCTGGAAGTTCACAGGGCATCGAGATCATTGCCACCCCCAGAAAGACAAGCATCTTCTGTGCATTCCTTCCAACCACAGAATCAACAACAAGGTAGACAAGGAGGAAGCCAGACAGTGAGCCAACCTCCTAAAAAACAAGCACGAGTGTTTGCATTGACCTAAGAGCAAGCACAAGCAGCTTCTGATGATGTTATTGCAGGTAACTGCTATCTATGTCATTTTCCTGCTTATGTGTTAGTGGATACAGGTGCTTCACACACGTTTATTTCTGAGCATTTTGTTATAACAAATTCGTTGCCTACTGAATCATTGACTGAGGTAGTATCAATTTCTTCACCTATGGAAAGGGGTATGTTATCAGTAAAAGCAGTTAGGAATATGTATACTACAGACCGGTTGTCTGATTTTGATTGCATCATCGGCATAGATATGTTAACCAAGTACAGGGCAACAGTGGACTGTTTCTAGAAAATAGTTCGATTTCAACCTGGGAAAAGTGATGAGTGGAAATTTTATGGGAAAGGATCTTGAGCCATAATTCCTTTGATTTCTGTGATTTCTATGACTAAGTTATTACAGAAAGGATTAGAGGGATTCCTGATTTACGCAGTAGCTGCAATGAAGAATAGCCCGAAACTGGTTGATATACCAATAGTTTGTGAGTTTGCTGATGTCTTTCCTGATGAGGTACCAGGATTGCCTCCATATCGAGAGGTAGATTTCAGCATTGAACTAATGCCAGGTACACAGCCGATATCAAAAGTACCGTACCGAATGACACCAATTGAATTGAGGGAATTGAAGGAGCAGCTTGAAGATCTTCTGGCCAAAGGGTACATTAGACCAAGTTTTTCCCCTTGGGGCGCTCCGGTATTATTTGTACCCAAGAAAGATGGATCTATGAGGTTATGTATTGACTACCGGCAATTGAATAAAGCAACGGTAAAGAATAAATATCCTTTACCGCGAATAGATGATTTATTTGATCAGCTGCAGGGTTCCTCAGTATATTCGAAGATTGATTTGAGATCTGGATATCATCAATTGAGAGTAAGAGATGAGGATATATTGAAAACTGCATTTCAAACGAGGTATGGTCACTATGAGTTCATAGTTATGCCATTTGGATGGACAAATGCTCCGGCAGTGTTTATGAGTTTGATGAATAGGGTATTTCAGAAATATCTTGATGACTTTGTGATCATATTTATTGATAATATTCTGATCTATTCTAAGAATATGTGCGACCATGCAAACCATCTTAGGACAGTTTTGCAAACTCTGAGAGATGAGGAATTATATGCTAAACTATCGAAATGTGAGTTTTGGTTGCGAAAGGTGATCTTTCTTGGCCATATAATTTCTGGAGATGGTATTTCTGTTGATCCAAGCAAGATAGAAGTTGTGATTAATTGGCCAAGACCAACATCGGTGCCAGAAATTCGAAGTTTTATGGGTCTTGCATGGTATTATCGACGGTTTATCCAGGATTTCTCGAGTATTGCAAAGCCTATAACTCAATTGACACAGAAGAATGCACCTTTTATTTGGTCAGAGGCTTGTGAAAATAGTTTTCTTGAACTGAAGAAGAGACTAACTACCGAACCAGTGTTGACAATTCCGTCAGGTACTGGGGATTTTGTGGTGTATTGTGATGCTTCTCACCAAGGATTGGGGTGTGTTTTGATGCAACGAGGACATGTGATCGCATACGCCTCGAGACAGCTAAAAACACATGAAATTCGATATCCAATTCATGATCTTGAACTGGCAGCCATTGTGTTTGCACTAAAGATATGGCGGCATTATCTTTATGGTGAAAAATTTGAGATCTTTTCTGATCACAAAAGTCTGAAATATCTGTTTTCCCAGTCTGAATTAAAAATGAGACAAAGAAGATGGTTGGATTTATTGAAATATTTTGATTGTGAGATCAAATATTATCCAGGAAAATCAAATGCAGCAGCCGATGCCCTGAGTAGAAAGATTTGTGTGTTGTCTTTGACTATAATGGGTGTATCTCATTTAATAGAAAATTGCTGTACTTCTGGATATTTATTTTAACCGGACAAGAGACCGATAAGAATTTGTGCTATAAGTGCTGAACCTGAGTTGTTGATTCGAATTAAAGAAGCACAAAAGAAGGATTTGAATATACAAAAATCTGTTGAAATGGTTAAGTCTGGACATTCATCAGAATATAGAGTGAGCACTGATGATATTTTATATGTGAATAACAGACTTGTTGTTCCAGATATAACAGAATTGAAAACTCAGATTTTGAATGAGGCTCATAGAAGTAGATTCAGTGTTTTAACCGGACAAGAGACCGATAAGAATTTGTGCTATAAGTGCTGAACCTGAGTTGTTGATTCGAATTAAAGAAGCACAAAAGAAGGATTTGAATATACAAAAATCTGTTGAAATGGTTAAGTCTGGACATTCATCAGAATATAGAGTGAGCACTGATGATATTTTATATGTGAATAACAGACTTGTTGTTCCAGATATAACAGAATTGAAAACTCAGATTTTGAATGAGGCTCATAGAAGTAGATTCAGTGTGCATCCTGGAGGTAGGAAGATGTACAATGATTTGAAAAAGCAGTACTGGTGGAAACAAATGAAGACTGATGTGGCAAATTTTGTTTCGAAGTGCTTGACTTGCCAACAGGTGAAAGATGAAAGGAAGAAACCTGCTGGTTTATTACAAAGTCTGTCCATTCCTGAATTGAAATGGGATCACATTTCTATGGACTTTGTAACGAAATTACCAAAATCATCCCGAGGTTGTGATGCTATTTGGGTAATTATCGATAGGTTGACGAAATCTTCTTATTTTATTCCTTATCGAATGACCTATCGACATGATCAAAAGACAAATCTCTATATTAAAGAAGTGGTTAGACTTCATGGTATACCAAAATCGATTGTATCTGATAGATATCCAAGGTTTACTTCACACTTTTGGAGTAGCTTGCAACAAGCTCTAGGTACGAAATTGCATTTGAGCACTGCATATCATCCTCAAACTGATGGACAAACTGAAAGAACAATTCAGATTCTTGAGGATATGCTTAGAGCAGTAGTATTGGACTTTGGTGTTACATGGAAAGATTCATTACCACTGGTGGAATTTTCATACAACAACAGCTATCAAACCAGTATCGAAATGGCTCCGTTTGAAGAATTGTATGGAAGGAAATGCCGTTCACCATTATATTGGGATGATGTATCAGAGGTACCTGAATTAGGACAAGATTTGATTAGAGAAATGACTGAGAAAGTGAAGTTAATCCAGCAGAGAATGAGAACAGCACAGCATAGACAGGCCAGGTACGCAAATATCAGACGTACACCTTTGAATTTTGAAACAGGGGACAAAGTATTTTTGAAAATTTCTCCTTTCAGAGGTACAATCAGATTTGGTAAACGAGGGAAATTGTCTCCAAGATTTATTGGGCCTTATGAAATTCTCGAAAAGATAGGCGATCTCGCTTATCGACTGGAATTACCTCCATCTCTTGCTGGTATACATGATGTCTTTCATGTATCTATGCTAAGGAAATATCTGCCTGATGTATCTCATGTTTCCGAAGATGCTGAACTCGATGAAACTTTGAGCTATTTTGAATAGCCGATACAGATTCTTGATCGAAAAGAAAAACAACTCCGAACCAAGATTATTCCATTGGTGAAGATTCAACGGAATCGACATGGAGTTGAAGAAGCTACATGGGAAGTTGAGGAAGATATGAAACAACGATTCCCCCACCTTTTCCAATGACGTTAGGTCTTACTCAGATTCTCATATTTCATTATTCTTATGCGCCTATAAAGACTGCTGAGGAGTTCGAGGACGAACTCAGATTTTAGAGGGGAAGAAATGTAATGCCCGAGATTCTTATGTAGTGATTAAGTAAATTTGAAATTTCCAGATGTTAGATTTTGATGAAGTCTGGTTGAGGATTCTCGGATTTCTTCTGAAAATGTTATGTTTCGAATTGAACTTCTTCGAAGTGAAATCTGGTTGAGATTCGAAGTTGAATTAATGAATTTTGGGAGGAATCTGTTTTCCAAGTATTTAGAAAAGAAACGCTGCCGTTTTGGTGAAGTCTGGTGCGTTGCGTAAGTTATCGCGACCAGATAATGAAACATGGTCGTTTTGGAGAAAGCTGATAGAATCTTACCAGTCGTTGATAATATAAGTGCAATACGTTGTCGTTTAGCGGAATCCAGACGTCAACGCCAGTCAACCTTACTGTAGCTTGCAGCTGGTTTTGCGAGAGAGTTAGCAACCAGATTTGATGACGTCAGCTATGCGACGTCGTTTGAATTAATTAGAATGCAGCGGTTTGATGCAGCGTCTGGTTGTCCAGCTTTTGGGTTTGAAACCAGTCGATGGGTTGTGTATCTACTGGTTTGACCAGTCATAGGAGCAAAGCGACGTCATTTTGACTTATGAAATAGGAACCGTAATACGACACCGTTTGAATTAGTAGCGGGACCAGTCGATGAAGTATTTTAGGTGACCAGCTAGTGAGTTCTTTCAGTAGAGATTGGAATCAGCCGTTGGTATGTTGCGACGTCGTTTGGTTTAGTTGGTACGGCGTCGTTTTGATATTGAAATACAGCGACTGGTTGTTATATTTGGTTATGACGTCTGGTTGTAAAATCTTGTTACGTTGCAACTGGATATCATTGCAATTGAGTGTAGCTACCGCTTCCAGTCGTGAGAATTATTAGTACTGGTCGCAAGAATTACTCAGTAACGCTTAATTCGTGAGAAGAACAGTTGATATGTTATAAGTGATGATCGAAGAAGCTGGGTTTCGAAGCGGTGGGAGTTTATCCTATAATGATAGATAAATACTCAGCATGACACGTGGAATTCGTATTGAACACATTGGAAATGCTGCAGATAACAGAGATATTCTCCTATAAATAAGATTGAATTCGAAATCCTTGTAACTTTTGCTACAGACTGTGAGTTACTGAGAACAAGTGCAAGAAAGCTGAAGCAATATTGGGAGAATTGAACAGAGATTAACGAAGGTATAATTTGACAGTGAGAGTCAGGGAATTAGAATACTCAAGGATGATATTTCTTGAGTTGTCACGATGAAATCACATGCTCTTTGATTACTGTTCTTGATTTAGAACTTGAGTTATGTGTGTCGATCCATCACAGGTAGTGGATCTTTTATGTTTGCATGATTTTGCATAACATGAAGAGAATATGAATTGATTCTAATGCCCAGGACTGAGATGACCTGATTTTCGAAGTTGGATTTAACTTCGATAGATGGATATCCATGTCAAGATCGGATAAGAATCTTGATGGCGTTGATGTGAAATGGAATCAATTCTGAGTTTGCATGATTTTGCATAACATGAAGAGAATATGAATTGATTCTAATGCCCAGGACTGAGATGACCTGATTTTCGAAGTTGGATTTAACTTCGATAGATGGATATCCATGTCAAGATCGGATAAGAATCTTGATGGCGTTGATGTGAAATGGAATCAATTCTGGAACGAAGAATGAAGATAGATTCATTGCATTGCATTGTAGAACTGATACTAGTTGATATGTGTTTATCTATTTTATTGCATATACCTGTTGATTATACTGAGATGATTCTCACCGGAGTTTATCCGGCTGTTGTTTTGTTTTGTATGTGTGCATGACAACAGGAGGAAAAAAAAGAACTAGTGGGAGTAAACAAGGGTAGCGAGAGATTACTACCTAGAGGAAGGGCGCGAAGCAAGAAGACTAGACACCAGCTGATAGTCTAGGTTTTTGGATAGTTAATCTTAGTCTTTCTAGAGTCTGGTTTTGTAATTGTGGATCAAAATTGTATGAATGAATGTAGGTTGTATTAACCTTGTACAGTATGTATTACTTATGAATAAATAGCTTTTGCGATACAAGTTGAGATCTTTAGTCTTCTGCTGTTATTAAAAAAATAAAAAATTTTACGAACCAGATGTCATGTAATAAATTCGTTTGGATTAACTAATCGCCCAATTAGATGAGATTAGACTAATTGTGGGAAGAGAGTCTCACAGTCTTCCTACTCAAAGCATCCGCTACTGAGTTCATCCGCCCAGGTTGATACTGAATCTCACAGTTAAAGTCCTTGAGTAATTCCATCCATCGTCGTTGCCTCATATTCAGATCAGACTGCGTGAAGATATACTTCAGGCTCTTGTGGTCGGTGTACACCACAAACTCTTCACCATACAGATAATGTCGCCAAATCTTCAAGGCAAACACTATCGCAGCCAACTCCAAATCATGAACAGGGTACCTCGTCTCGTGAGGCTTCAACTGTCGAGATGCATAAACAATCACGTACCCGTTTTGCATTAGAACGCATCCTAAACCATTGAGAGAAGCATCGGAGCACACCACGAATCCTCCAGATCCAGATGGTAGAGCCAAGACATGAGTAGTAGTCAACTTCTCCTTCAACGTCTGAAAACTAAACTCGCACTCGTCAGTCCAAACAAACTTCTTATCCTTTTGAGTCAATTGAGTCAAAGGCCTTGCTATCAAAGAGAACTTCTCGATAAAACTCCTGTAATAACCAGCCAATCCTAAAAAACTGCAGATCTCTGAAACGTTTCTTGGTCTCTCCCAGTTATGAACTACTTCGACCTTACTCGGATCTACCGAAATCCCTTGCGCCGAAATCACATGACCCAGAAAGATAATTCGATCAAACCAGAATTCACACTTTCTGAACATGGCGTACAATTGCGAGTTTCTCAATCTCTGCAACACCAGTCTCAAATGCTCCTTATGCTCTCTCAAGCTCCTCGAATACACCAGGATGTCATCTATGAAGGCGATCACGAATCGATCGATATAATCACTGAAGACGCGATTCATCAATTCCATGAAAACAGCTGGGGCATTCGTCAGCCCAAACGGCATGACTAGAAACTCATAATGCCCAAATCGAGTCCGGAAAGCTGTCTTTGCCACGTCAGCATCTCTAATCCGCAAATGGTGATAACCAGAGCGCAAAAAAATCTTCGAGTAGATGACCGATCCCTGCAACTGATCGAACAAGTCATCAATCATCAATTCCATGAAAACAGCTGGGGCATTCGTCAGCCCAAACGGCATGACTAGAAACTCATAATGCCCAAATCGAGTCCGGAAAGCTGTCTTTGCCACGTCAGCATCTCTAATCCGCAAATGGTGATAACCAGAGCGCAAAAAAATCTTCGAGTAGATGACCGATCCCTGCAACTGATCGAACAAGTCATCAATCCTCGTCAAAGGATACTTGTTCTTCACCGTTGCTTTATTCAACTGTCGAAAGTCCACGCACATCCGCATAGATCCATCTTTATTCTTCACAAAGAGAATCGGAGCTCCCCAAGGCGACATACTCAGTCTGATGAAGCCTTTCTCCATGAGATCTCTCAACTGATCCTTCAGCTCTTTCAACTCTGCTGACGGCAACAGATTCGGAGCTCTAGAAATCGGGGCGCCGGGAACCAACTCGATACTGAAGTCGATCTCACATCTCGGAGGAAATCCAGGAATCTCATCTGGAAACACATCGGGAAACTCTCGGACGATCGGGATATAGCACAACTCCAATCGTGACTCTTGGGAACTGTCGAGCGCGTAGATCATGAATCCAGCGTTACCTGGCGATAGCAGGCTAAATATCTCCATGGCGGAAACTAGTGGAATCTTCGAGCGCGAATCAGCATCGTAGAAATCTCACTTCTCTCTCGAGTTAGGGCAGAATCTCACCACACCATGAAAACAATCGACTGTAGCCTTATAGCTAGATAACACATCCATCCCCAAGATGCAATCGAAATCTCTAATTCCCAAAACAATCAGATTGGACACCAACACATGTTCATTGAATCGAAGCACACAATCCAACACCACTTCACGAGACCACAGACTCACACCAGCAGGGGTAGACACGGAAACAACATCACACAATGGGGAAGAACTCAACCCATGCTCAAATACAAACATCTCAGAAATAAAAGAGTGTGATGCACCAGTGTCAAATAAAACTTTCGCAGGAAAATAAAAAATAAACCATGTACCTCCAATCACCATGCCAGGCTGTTAGAGTAGATGCCCAACTTGCCAACTTGTGGCATGTGGGTTTATAGACTCTTGTATATGAAAATCTTTATATATGATATTCGCATTTATTTATGTGGCATTCTTTACTTTCATTGTGTTGTATGATGATTAACAAATGCGTTGAGTAAAGACCTATAATGCACTATAGTGTATGTTAGATATGATAGTGGGTATGACGGCTATCATGAAACACATCTAATAGTCACTGTGTATTTTGAATTAGTTCCTAGTCGATTGGGCCGTCAAAATGAGGATAAGGCCGCCCGAGCTCGAGACTAATATCTGCAATGCAAAGTACCATGTTTCATTGGTAGGGAACATTGTGATGTTTTGAGCATGCAGATAGATAGTGACCTGGTGATCTATCGAACTACCCTCGTTTGGACTTTCCAAGTGGTTGCCATTTGTCGAGTTGATATGTCCGAGGTCATGGTTGTACTGATTAGTCCTCACGACTCGAAACGTCATTGAGACTCTACATGATAGGCATCTCACTTTGACCCGTTTTTCGACTCATTTGGGGTCATTAGGCGGCGGGATTGGGTGAGACCTCGATGCATGTAGGAGTCGATGCATCGTTGTCGAGGATTCACCGCTCGTAGACATGCGTGGATATCCTATGCTATCTGAGGGGATAATAGTGTATAAATCTCTGGCCAGAGTACTAGAAGTGTTTTAGGTAAATGTGTTTACCTAGTTACACTCGCGATGTCACTATTCGATCTCCAAGATGTATGCATAGCTATCGGATCTATAGCGACTCTCGATTTACCAATGGTCGTTGATCTGATCGGGATATGATGGATCTGTTTTGACAGATCCTAATTAAGTTTTGAATTACACAAAACCTGTTATTGTGTTTCTAACAATTCTACTTGAGTGTACAGATTCTAGCTATCGAAGAAGATGATGAACAGTCGAAGAATCTGTCCAGCCGATGGTTCGCAATATAAACAATCAGCAGTTGGTTTGGTGTTCATGGAATCGGCAGCTGGATTAGCAATGGAGACGTCCAAAGTTTAATCAGCTGTTCGTAATCAGGCGAAGGCCAAGATTGAACCAGCTGGAGCATAGTAAACTAGCTGGAACGATGACAACCAGCTGCAAGCGCTAAAGAGCGAAGTGAACCAGCTGGTACAAGTATTGAGAAGCGCGCTGAAGAAATAGATTGAAGAAGAAGATTCCAGGCGCAAGTTACTGTTAACGAATCTGTTAACAGTCGCAATTATAAGTACTGTTGATGAATCTATTGACAGTCGCTATTCAAGAAGCTAAGAAGAGTCGCAAGATGGAGTTGGAACGAAGAAGATCAGCAGGAAGCTATTGTCAATCAGCAGTTGAGAAGATGCGCAAGATATGGAATCAGCTCTGATGACACAGCCTTGATGTCATCACAATCAGCAGTTGGCTATCAGCAGATGAAGAGAAGCGAAAGAGATGAAGCGACGTCGTGCTGAAAGATCAGCAGATGGATTAGCGTTGATGACGTCATCGGTGACGTCATCATATTCAGCAGATGTCTTGAGAGTCGCGGTCGCAAGAATCAGCAGGTAGCTTGTACATCCAGACGCAAGAGAGAAGCGACGTCGTAGAGGAGGCAATCCAGTCGCAAGCTACTGTTCATCAGCAGATGCTATTTGGAGATAGCGATAGCAAAACGATGTCGTTTACATAAGTTGATACAACAGCGTTTTGATCTTGCGCTAAAGATTCAGCAGATGCTCTTTGCGTTGAGATTCACCAGTCGCAAGATACCAGCTGGAAGAATATGTTTAATACCAGCTGGACAACCAGACGCAAGCAACAGTAGCATCCAGTTGTGAGCTCTATTGAACCAGCTGTTGCTATATATCCAGTCGCGAGCTTCAGTGTTATTGTATATCCAGTCGACTTGGTACCCAGACGCAAGAAAAGAAGAAGTAGCGAAGCGTTGCATTCAGTCGCAAGATAATGTACCAGTCGCGAGCTAAAATATCCAGTCGACAAAGATATCAGCAGAAGATGAATTCAGTCGTAGTGATAAATCAGCAGCGAAGCAGTTGACGATTTACGAAGAGTTATCAAAGCTGGATGTCAACTGCTGAGCTCAATTCAAATGGCGAAAACGACAAGAAGCCTGGAAAAGAAAAGGACGCAAGTAATATTCCCTGTCGGTACTTTACAAGACACATTTGAACGGGAAGAATTTTGTGTCCAACGGGATTAATCTGAACAGAGGCTTATATACTTCAAGAGCGCCATTGAAGAGAAGACTGGAAGAGGCTGCGTAACTGCGAGGCAGAGGCAGTGAGAGTTGTGTTGCATAGAAAAGAAATCAATAGAAGACAACAACAGAGGGAAAAATGAATCTGAAGTGAAGCTGTGCGTAACTGCGAGGCAGAGGCAGTGAGAGTTGTTGTTGCATAGAAAAGAAAATCAATAGAAGACAACAACAGAGGGAAAAATGAATCTGAAGTGAAGCTGTCAATTACCATTCGAGAGAGAGAGCTTAATTGAAGTTGACAGTGGAGCTAGAATTAGCTTGTTAGAGCCTTTCCCTAGTGTGTGAGAAAAACAGAGAGTTGAGAGCTTTATTGTATCAATCTCACACACAGAGATTCATTCACACTTCACAGCACTGAATGAATCTCAAAACGTTTAACAGTTCCCGTACAAGCACGATGACGTTAAACTTGTGTATGTATTCAGTCACACAGTTGAGGCTGTTGTGCATTTGTGGAGTCTAGGAGTTCTCACAGCTGCTGGTTGTGGGATTGGGTCTGTACACAAGTTGTAAGATCAAATCTTCTAGTAGTGGATCCTTCCGAGGTGGAAGAAGGGGAGATGTAGGACATTGAGGTCCGAACTTCCAGAAAAAAATATGCTGTGTTTTGTATCGTGTCCTGTTATTCATTCAGAATTCGATTTACTTTAGCACACATACACGCATAACAGTTCAGCACTTAGCATTCTCGCATTGCATACAGCAGCACACAAGCACAAGTCTAACAGATTTATGTTGTACATAAATCTGTTTGATTGTTTTAAAATATAGGATTCAATTCTGGTATTTTCTGCATGATTTTTAAATCATACCAGATCTGTCTCCGGTGCTCTTCTTCGTGTGATTTTAATTGTTCAAGAACATCGAGCTATTGCAGCTCCAAGCAGCGCTGAAAATTCTTAATTGCTCATTTTAAACCAGCGGCTGCTAAGTTCCTTTGAAAAATAGGGACCAACAATTGGTATCAGAGCAGGTTGTTCTTGAACGAGCACTGATTTTAAAACACATGTGCTATGTTTTTAAGGTTTGTAATATTTTGAGAAGCTTATTTAAGAAGGCCAGTTAATCTATTTTAATATAGAACCGGTTTTTCGCTTGATGAACTGTCGGGATGCGCGAGTCTCGGGCAGATGCCAAACTTCTATTTTCATTGTGCTGTAAGATCACTTTTGAGCGAGGCTCAGTGACAAGCACATGGGGCGAGATAGAAGAAGGAAAAATCTGAGCTGTTCTTTGTTTACTGGCTCTTCATATTTAAGCAACTCAGTAGCACTTGTTATTTGAAATATTTTGTATGCTCTGATTTGTTTTAAAAGTTCTGCTTTGCGGATTTCCAGCTGATGCAAAATTTTGATTTTAAAAATGATTTGAGCTCATATTATAAAAGATAGGGAGAGTGGCGTCACTGTCTTTTATAATTTTGAGTTATGCATCAGTTTCGCTTTTGAAAATCATATACTGTTGCATATGGTGCTTCCCAAAGCTGTATTTTTTTTCAAAGATTAAAACTCTTGTTGTTACATTGTTTTTGTTGTAACAGTGTAGGGAGAGCTTTTTGTTTTAATTATCTGGAAGACCAGCAGTTCACTCTCTTTTTGATTCCCACAAAAAGGGAGAAAATTGTTAGAACATGCATCGTTGATTTAAGGTTTTGTGTAAATCAAAAAGGGAGAGATTGATGGATCTGTTTTGACAGATCCTAATTAAGTTTTGAATTACACAAAACTTGTTATTGTGTTTCTAACAATTCTACTTGAGTGTACAGATTCTAGCTATCGAAGAAGATGATGAACAGTCGAAGAATCTGTCCAGCCGATGGTTCGCAATATAAACAATCAGCAGTTGGTTTGGTGTTCATGGAATCGGCAGCTGGATTAGCAATGGAGACGTCCAAAGTTGAATCAGCTGTTCGTAATCAGGCGAAGGCCAAGATTGAACCAGCTGGAGCATAGTAAACCAGCTGGAACGATGACAACCAGCTGCAAGCGCTAAAGAGCGAAGTGAACCAGCTGGTACATGTATTGAGAAGCGCGCTGAAGAAAAAGATTGAAGAAGAAGATTCCAGGCGCAAGTTACTGTTAACGAATCTGTTAGCAGTCGCAATTATAAGTACTGTTGATGAATCTATTGACAGTCGCTATTCAAGAAGCTAAGAAGAGTCGCAAGATGGAGTTGGAACGAAGAAGATCAGCAGGAAGCTATTGTCAATCAGCAGTTGAGAAGATGCGCAAGATATGGAATCAGTTGTGATGACATCAGCCTTGATGTCATCACAATCAGCAGTTGGCTATCAGCAGATGAAGAGAAGCGAAAGAGATGAAGCGACGTCGTGCTGAAAGATCAGCAGATGGATTACCGTTGATGACGTCATCGGTGACGTCATCATATTCAGCAGATGGTTTGAGAGAGCAGTCACAAGAATCAGCAGGTAGCTTGTATCCAGACGCAAGAGGAAGCGACGTCGTAGAGGACGCAATCCAGTCGCAAGCTACTGTTCACCAGCAGATGATATTTGGAGATAGCGATAGCAAAACGATGTCGTTTACATAAGTTGATACGACAGCGTTTTGCCCTTGCGCTAAAGATTCAGCAGATGCTCTTTGCGATGAAGACTCAATTCAAATGGCGAAAACGACAAGAAGCCTGCAAAAGAAAAGGACGCAAGTACTATTCCCTGTCGGTACTTTATAAGACACATTTGAACGGGAAGAATTTTGTGTCCAACGGGATTAATCTGAACAGAGGCTTATATACTTCAAGATCGCCATTGAAGAGAAGACTGGAAGAGGCTGCGTAACTGCGAGGCAGAGGCAGTGAGAGTTGTTGTTGCATAGAAAATAAAATCAATAGAAGACAACAACAGAGGGAAAAATGAATCTGAAGTGAAGATGTCAATTACCATTCGAGAGAGAGAGCTTAATTGAAGTTGACAGTGGAGCTAGAATTAGCTTGTTAGAGCCTTTCCCTAGTGTGTGAGAAAAACAGAGAGTTGAGAGCTTTATTGTATCAATCTCACACACAGAGATTCATTCACACTTCACAGCACTGAATGAATCTCAAAACGTTTAACAGTTCCCGTCCAAGCACGATGACGTTAAACTTGTGTATGTAGTCAGTCACACAGTTGAGGTTGTTGTGCATTTGTGGAGTCTAGGAGTTCTCACAGCTGCTGGTTGTGGGATTGGGTCTGTACACAAGTTGTAAGATCAAATCTTCTAGTAGTGGATCCTTCCGAGGTGGAAGAAGGGGAGATGTATGACATTAAGGTCCGAACTTCCAGAAACAAATATGCTGTGTTTTGTATCGTGTTCTGTTATTCATTCAGCATTCGATTTATTTTAGCACGCATACACGCATAACAGTTTAGCACTTAGCATTTTCGCATTGCATACAGCAGCACACAAGCACAAGTCTAACAGATTTATGTTGTACATAAATCTGTTTGATTGTTTTAAAATATAGGATTCAGTTCTGGTATTTTTCGCATGATTTTTAAATCATACCAGATCTGTCTCCGGTGCTCTTCTTTGTGTGATTTTAATTGTTCAAGAACATCGAGCTATTGCAGCTCCAAGCAGCGCTGAAAATTCTTAATTGCTCATTTTAAACCAGCGGCTGCTAAGTTCATTTGAAAAATAGGGACCAACAATTGGTATCAGAGCATGTTGTTCTTGAACGAGCACTGATTTTAAAACACATGTGCTATGTTTTTAAGGTTTGTAATATTTTGAGAAGCTTATTTAAGAAGGCCAGTTAATCTATTTTAATATAGAACCGGTTTTTCGCTTGATGAACTGTCGGGATGCGCGAGTCTCGGGCAGATGCCAAGCTTCTATTTTCGTTGTGCTGTAAGATCACTTTTGAGCGAGGCTCAGTGACAAGCACATGGGGCGAGATAGAAGAAGGAAAAATCTGAGCTGTTCTTTGTTTACTGGCTCTTCATATTTAAGCAACTCAGTAGCACTTGTTATTTGAAATATTTTGTATGCTCTGATTTGTTTTAAAAGTTCTGCTTTGCGGATTTCCAGCTGATGCAAAATTTTGATTTTAAAAATGATTTGAGCTCATATTATAAAAGATAGGGAGAGTGGCATCACTGTCTTTTATAATTTTGAGTTATGCATCAGATTCGCTTTTGAAAATCATATACTGTTGCATATGGTGCTTCCCAAAGCTGTTTTGTTTTTCAAAGATTAAAACTCCTGCTGTTACATTGTTTTTGTTGTAACAGTGTAGGGAGAGCTTTTTGTTTTAATTATCGGGAAGACAAGCAGTTCACTCTCTTTTTGATTCCCACAAAAAGGGAGAGAATTGTTAGAACATGCATCGTTGATTTAAGGTTTTGTGTAAATCAAAAAGGGAGAGATTGATGGATCTGTTTTGACAGATCCTAATTAAGTTTTGAATTACACAAAACCTGTTATTGTGTTTCTAACAATTCTACTTGAGTGTACAGATTCTAGCTATCGAAGAAGATGATGAAAAGTCAAAGAATCTGTCCAGCCGATGGTTCGCAATATAAACAATCAGCAGTTGGTTTGGTGTTCATGGAATCGGCAGCTGGATTAGCAATGGAGACGTCCAAAGTTGAATCGGCTGTTCGTAATCAGGCGAAGGCCAAGATTGAACCAGCTGGAGCATAGTAAACCAGCTGGAACGATGACAACCAGCTGCAAGCGCTAAAGAGCGAAGTGACCCAGCTGGTACATGTATTGAGAAGCGCGCTGAAGAAATAGATTGAAGAAGAAGATTCCAGGCGCAAGTTACTATTAACGAATCTGTTAGCAGTCGCAATTATATGTACTGTTGATGAATCTATTGACAGTCGCTATTCAAGAAGCTAAGAAGGGTCGCAAGATGGAGTTGGAACGAAGAAGATCAGCAGGAAGCTATTGTCAATCAGCAGTTGACAAGATGCGCAAGATATGGAATCAGCTGTGATGACATCAGCCTTGATGTCATCACAATCAGCAGTTGGCTATCAGCAGATGAAGAGAAGCGAAAGAGATGAAGCGACGTCGTGCTGAAAGATCAGCAGATGGATTAGCGTTGATGACGTCATCGGTGACGTCATCATATTCAGCAGATGGCTTGAGAGTCGCGGTCGCAAGAATCAGCAGGTAGCTTGTACATCCAGACGCAAGAGAGAAGCGACGTCGTAGAGGAGGCAATCCAGCCGCAAGCTACTGTTCATCAGCAGATGCTATTTGGAGATAGCGATAGCAAAACGATGTCGTTTACATAAGTTGATACGACAGCGTTTTGCTCTTGCGCTAAAGATTCAGCAGATGCTCTTTGCGTTGAGATTCACCAGTCGCAAGATACCAGCTGGAAGCATATGTTTAATACCAGCTGGACAACCAGACGCAAGCAACAACAACATCCAGTTGTGAGCTCTATTGAACCAGCTGTTGCTATATATCCAGTCGCGAGCTTCAGTGTTATTGTATATCCAGTCGACTTGGTACCCAGACGCAAGAAAAGAAGAAGTAGCGAAGCGTTGCATTCAGTCGCAAGATAATGTACCAGTCGCGAGCTAAAATATCCAATCGACAAAGATATCAGCAGAAGATGAATTCAGTCGTAGTGCTAAATCAGCAGCGAAGCAGTTGATGATTTACGAAGAGTTATCAAAGCTGGATGTCAACTGCTGAGCTCAATTCAAATGGCAAAAACGACAAGAAGCCTGCAAAAGAAAAGGACGCAAGTACTATTCCCTGTCGGTACTTTACAAGACACATTTGAACGGGAAGAATTTTGTGTCCAACGGGATTAATCTGAACAGAGGCTTATATACTTCAAGAGAGCCATTGAAGAGAAGACTGGAAGAGGCTGCGCAACTGCGAGGCAGAGGCAGTGAGAGTTGTTGTTGCATAGAAAAGAAAATCAATAGAAGACAACAACAGAGGGAAAAATGAATCTGAAGTGAAGCTGTTAATTACGATTCGAGAGAGAGAGCTTAATTGAAGTTGACAGTGGATCTAGAATTAGCTTGTTAGAGCCTTTCCCTAGTGTGTGAGAAAAACATAGAGTTGAGAGCTTTATTGTATCAATCTGACACACAGAGATTCATTCACACTTCACAACACTGAATGAATCTCAAAACGTTTAACAGTTCCCGTCCAAGCACGATGACGTTAAACTTGTGTATGTAGTCAGTCACACAGTTGAGTCTGTTGTGCATTTGTGGAGTCTAGGAGTTCTCACAGCTGCTGGTTGTGGGATTGGGTCTGTACACAAGTTGTAAGATCAAATCTTCTAGTAGTGGATCCTTCCGAGGTGGAAGAAGGGGAGATGTAGGACATTGAGGTCCGAACTTCCAGAAACAAATATGCTGTGTTTTGTATCGTGTTCTGTTATTCATTCAGCATTCGATTTACTTTAGCACGCATACACGCATAACAGTTCAGCACTTAGCATTCTCGCATTGCATACAGCAGCACACAAGCACAAGTCTAACAGATTTATGTTGTACATAAATCTGTTTGATTGTTTTAAAATATAGGATTCAGTTCTGGTATTTTCCGCATGATTTTTAAATCATACCAGATCTGTCTCCGGTGCTCTTCTTCGTGTGATTTTAATTGTTCAAGAACATCGAGCTATTGCAGCTCCAAGAAGCACTGAAAATTCTTAATTGCTCATTTTAAACCAGCGGCTGCTAAGTTCCTTTGAAAAATAGGGACCAACAGGATATATGGATTGAAAGGACCGTACTGTACGCTAACCACGACCAACTGGTTCTTGCAGGCACTATCAGTGATACCTAGGGATCATGGGGCGATGTTGCTAGACGCTCTTACCATGATCCGATGGGCAAGTCCGGAATTGTGATTCCGGAGCCACAATGGTTGTGGGCCCACGGCTAGCTGTATCCCTGAACCATTGAGGCCCGTTGGGCCGGTCCAAGTCCATCATTAAGTCTACTTAATGTAGACTTAAGCTT
Organism: Dorcoceras hygrometricum; assembly: GCA_001598015.1. Lineage (NCBI taxonomy): Eukaryota > Viridiplantae > Streptophyta > Magnoliopsida > Lamiales > Gesneriaceae > Dorcoceras > Dorcoceras hygrometricum. The sequence goes on from KV017190.1 coordinate 264,834, forward strand.
CATAATAACACACAAAAACTTAACATAAACCCTAACCCTAAGAGCTCTAGTAGCCGCCGCCCTCTCCTCTCTCAAAAGGCCGCCGCCGTCGCCGCCGCCTCGCTTCGCCGGAACTTGTTCCGGCCAACTCGACGAGGAGAATCCGTCCGTGCTGATCTCGTCAGGCCTTCTAGTGCAGGATGACGAAGGAGTCTCGCTTCCGGTCGTGGACCTGATTGACGTAATCTACCGCCGCCTACCGTGAAGTGCCGGTTTCCTTGCGAAACTGGTCGGATCCAGGCACGAGTTGCCAGAAAGGTAACCCCTAGAAACACCCTATGAATGGTCATAACATGATTTGTTTTGAATTGTATTGATCGTCTCCTGGCCCAATTTTGTTCTTCCGCTGCCTCGCCGGGAGGCGTGATCCGAGTGGTATCAGAGCAAGGCTCGGATATGATCAATACAATTGTGCCATATTGTATCTAACATCTCTGAATTTCAGATTGAAAAACGAAATTTTTATCGCATGTCAACTGCCCGACGCCGCCGCGTGCGGCGGCGCCACAACGAGCGCTATTGCGCGCGTTGGCCGCGCGAAAGGCGGCGGGGAGTTGATGGTTTTTCGCGCAGGGTTGCGCAAAGTTGCTGCTGCCCGCGCGATCGTCGTGCGTTGATGGCCGGCCAGTGGCCTGTGGCCGCGCGCCAAGGATGCGCGTCGTCGGGCGCAAGCGGTTGCGCCACATGCTGCGCGACTCGCAGCAGCGTGCGGGAGACGATGGCTGGACGTCACGGCACTGGTTGCGCTACTTGGGCCTAAAATTGTTTTAAACCCAATATTGATACAATTAAAATTAGTAAAATGTGATTTTAATTATGAAATGTGATTTTGAAATTAAATATGATTTTGTTGATTAAAATTTGATTTTATCGACAAAATACGATTTCATTTATAAAATGCGATTTCGTAATTAAAATATTATTTTGCGATAAATAATTTGATTATTTATATTTATGCATGTTAATTATAGTTATCTGCATGATTGGGATGATCAAGAGCTGTGCCCAATTTGTTAGGTTTTTGTGATTCGATTGTATTAATATTTTGATTATCATTTAAAGTGGGCCTGTTTGTGGCCCGTTCCCACCCCTTGATAAATGTATCCCATATATGTCATGGTAAATTTAAATGTAAAATTACTAGATTTAGTGGGAGACATCCGAAGACGGTGGACAATGACGATCAAGGATATTGAAGACCGAAGATTGGACCCAGTTCCGGAAACATTGTAATAGGATTGCATTGCATATTGCATTACCCCTAGGATTGGACCCAGTTCCGTGGCTGGCAACCACGGACCGCATAGCTCTCGCGATCGATCATCCCAATATTTATATATATGTGATATATAGTTTAGTTGAATCCACATGTTGCATGTTTTAAATTTGATTTAAAATAAATGCATGAGGGCAAATTTTTCGAAAATAAAATCCCTCGTTTTAAATACGATTTAAAACTATATCAAGATAAATGTTTATTCGATAAACTAAGGGAATTTAAATTTGTTTAAATTATCCCTACCTTCCATCAACAATGGGTGTACGTCGATGCTACCCGTATACATGGCCCGGCTCATATTATTGAGGGGGTCATGTATGCCGGAAAGCTGTCCACGCCATTGACAATTGTTGTGAGTCGGTTGGAACTCCTTTAACGTTGGCTCATATTATTGGGGACGTTAAGGGGACCGTCCTTCACGACTCAACATTGATGGGTCATCTTGACACGTGATAGTAAACGGCTTCATATTATTGGGCCCTTACTGGACGTGAGGTGAATACATGGAGGTTGCACCGGTTGCAATCGGAAACTACCTTTTTGGGGTCATGGATGGCTGATATTATTCGGGTCCATGATCGCTTGATTTGGCTCCGTGTACCCACTGAAGAAACTTGATTTCTCGATTTCATTAGAGGGTGGTGAAATCGTTAAAATAGTGGGAGGGTAATTCATAAAACTTAACGACCTTGTTTTATGTCTTAGCGATTATTTTATATGTAGTTAGTGATGTTTGTCTGCTTTCCTTTTCAGTATTACTGCATTATAAAATGGTTTCGATGAAAACCCGCTTGCTGCTATACTGGATAGCAACAGGTTCATCGGTCTGAACTACCAAGACTGGCTCCGCAACCTCAATCTTGTATTGGCTTCGGAGAAACTTCTTTATGCGATAGAGAAGAGTCCTCCGATGGAAGCCCCTGCCGATATCAGCCCTGAGGAGCTGGTAACGCTTAAACAATGGTGGGACGACGAGGTTAAAACTCGATGCTATGTGATGCCGTCGATGTCCAATGAAATGCAACGGCGCTTTGAGAAGACAAAGTATGCTGCTGACATACTTTTTCATCTCAAAGAACTGTACGGGGAGAACTCTCGACATGAGAGGTTCACGACTGTCAAGGAGCTTATGACAAGCCCCATGCGCGATGGGACTTCGGTCCGCGAGCATGGGGTTTGTATGATTGGGCTCGTTGAAAAGTTGTCGGGCCTTGATATCGTACTTCCACACGAGCTGTCAGTGGATGTACTTCTCCTCTCACTACCCGCTGCATTTGACCCCTTTGTGGTCAACTTCAACATGAACAAGCTGGCAGCCACCCTTGAAGAGGTGGTTAACATGCTTGTAGTGTTTGAAGGAACCATAAAGAAGGACAAACAGCGAAGAAGGGGCCCAGACGCAAGAGCAAGAAGCGTTCTGCTCCTGCGAAGGAGGAAAAGTCCGCCAAGAAGCCAAAGGCAAAGTCTTCCAAACCAAACAAGTCTGAGGATGTTTGCCACCACTGCCACAAGCCTGGGAATTGGAGGAGGAACTGCAAGGAGTACCTCGAGCAGTTGCGAACTGCGAAAGGTATGTTCTACATTGAAATAAATATGTCTCTTAGTTCGACTTCTTGGGTACTTGATATCGGATGTGGATCTCATATCTGCAATGATTTGCAAGACAGTGGGAGATAAGCTGGATACGAGATCCATCTTATGCTACTTCATTGGGTATCCAAAGAATTCCATTGGATACATTTTCTACTATCCCAGCGAGACAAAAGTGCTTGTCTCTAGGAATGCCACCTTTATGGAAAGGGAATTTCTACTTGATAGAAAGGGCAGAATAGTAGAACTCGAATAGGTTCGAGAACCAATCGAAGTACCAAGTGAATCTCGTGCACCTACAGAGCCAATACCAGAAATAGGTCGCACCTAGGAGATCCTAAAGGGTTCCTAGGGCTCCTGAGAGATATGGTTTTCTCCTTGAAGATGATCAAGGTAATCAAGTTGTTGGATCTGATCCAAGAACTTTCAAGGAGGCAATTTCCGATGCTGATTCTAATTTGTGGCTGAAGCAATGCAGTCTGAGTTTGACTCAATGCATGCTAACCAAGTTTGGACTCTTGTTAATCCTCCCGAATGAATTGTTCTTATTGGGTGTAAATGGGTATACAAGAGGAAACTTGGGCCTGATGGTAAGGTAATGACCTACAAGGCACGACTGGTCGCGAAAGGTTACACTCAAAGGCAAGGTGTTGACTATGATGAAACCTTCTCGCCAGTCGCAATGTTCAAGTCAATTAGAATCTTGTTAGCCATAGCCGCATGGTACGACTATGAGATATGGCAAATGGATGTGAAAACTGCGTTCCTTAATGGAAACATTAAGGAAGAGATCTATATGACGCAGCCTGAGGGTTTCACATCTGTTGGAAGCAATCATAAGGTATGCAAGCTTCAGAGATCAATCTACGGTCTCAAACAAGCATCGCGAAGTTGGAACTTGAAATTCGATGAAACAATTAAGGAATTTGGTTTCATCAAGAATCCCGAGGAGCCATGTGTATATAAGAAGGTAGTTAAAAGTGCTGTGACATTCCTCGTACTTTATGTTGATGTCATTCTACTCATTGGGAATGATGTAGGAATGCTGCAATCAACTAAAGTCTGCTTGTCTAGTAGATTTTTGATGAAGGACATGGGTGAAGCATCCTATATTCTTGGAATAGAGATCTATCGGGATAGATCTAAACGGATGCTCGGACTCACCCAAGCTACCTACATCGATACCATACTTAAGAGGTTCAATATGGAAGAGTCCAAGAGAGGACACCTACCTATGTGCCACGGGGTCACTCTATCTAAGTCTATGTGTACGAAGACTGATGAGGAGATAGAGAGTATGACACGTGTGCCATATGCCTCGGCAATAGGTAGCATTATGTATGGCATGATCTCGAATAGACCGGATGTCGCATATGCTCTGAGTGTCACGAGCCGCTACCAGGCCAACCCCGGCCAATTGCATTGGAAGGCCGTGAAGGATACTCTTAAGTACTTGCGAAGGACTAAGAATATGTTCATGGTCTATGGGGGTGGTGAACTGAAACTGGAAGGCTACACTGATTCTAGCTTCAAGTGTGACGTGGATGATTCGAAGTCAACCTCCCGGTGTACTGTGACAACACGGGTGCCGTTGCGCAAGCAAAGGAGCCTAGGTCTCACCCAAGATCCAAACACATACTGAGGAAGTACCACATAATCCGGGATATTGTGGCTAGAGGTGACATAGCAGTTGAGAGAGTCGCCTCTGCGGACAACGTTGTTGATCCACTTATGAAGCCCTTGCCAGGACCCTTGTTTGAAAAAACATCACGAAACAATAGGACTGCGTCTAATGAGTAGTTGGCTCTAGGGCAAGTGGGAGATTGTTAGAGTAGATGCCCAACTAGCCAACTTGTGGCATGTGGGTTTATAGACTCTTGTATATGACAATCTTTATATATGATATTCGCATTTATTATGTGGCATTCTTTACTTTCATTGTGTTGTATGATGATTAACAAATGCGTTGAGTAAAGACCTAGAATGCACTATAGTGTATGTTAGATGTGATAGTGGGTATGACGGCTATCATGAAACACATCTAATAGTCACTGTGTATTTTGAATTAGTTCCTAGTCGATTGGGCCATCAAAATGAAGATAAGGCCGCCCGAGCTCGAGACTAGTATCTGCGATGCAAAGTACCATGTTTCATTGGTAGGGAACATTGTGATGTTTTGAGCATGCAGATAGATAGTGACCTGGTGATCTATCGAACTACCCTCGTTTGGACTTTCCAAGTGTTTACCATTTGTCGAGTGGATAAGTCCGAGGTCTTGGTTGTACTGATTAGTCCTCACGACTCGAAACGTCATTGAGACTCTACATGAAAGGCATCTCACTTTGACCCATTTGCCGACTCATTTGGGGTCATTAGGTGGCGGGATTGGGTGAGACCACGATGCATGTAGGAGTCGATGCATCGTTGTCGAGTATTCACCGCTCGCAGACATGCGTGGATATCCTATGCTATCTGAGGGGATAATAGTGTATAAATCTCTGGCCAGAGTACTAGAAGTATTTTAGGTAAATGTGTTTACCTAGTTACACTCGCGATGTCAGTATTCGATCTCCAAGATATATGCATAGCTATCGGATCTATAGCGACTCTCGATTTACCAATGGTCGTTGATCTGATCGGGATATATGGATTGAAAGGACCGTACTGTACGCTAACCACGACCAACTGGTCCTTGCAGGCACTATCAGTGATACCTAGGTGATCATGGGGCGATGTTGCTAGACGCTCTTACCATGATCCGTTGGGCAAGTCCGGAATTGTGATTCCGGAGCCACAATGGTTGTGGGCCCACGACTAGCTGTATCCCTGAACCATTGAGGGTCACACAAGTACTGGATTCGAGATTCCCGCAAGGATACTGAGCTCAATGTGTTGAGCATAGGAAGAGGATTGTGGGGAGTGCGACTTCCTAAAAGTCAATAGGGGTCAAATCGTGATTTCCCGCTGTTGAGGGGCATAACGGTCATTCTGCACTGGGGTTCTGAAAAATGGGTTTTCAGATCATAGTATTCAGTTTTGGAAACTGAGTCGATCGGTCCGATCTGATCGGTGATCGGAGTTACGATGAAGTCACGGTGATGGGGATGAACTGAATGTTCATCCGTTGGACCTGGGCCCGTTGGGCCGGTCCAAGTCCATCATTAAGTCTACTTAATGTAGAATTAAGATTCATAATAACACACAAAAACTTAACACAAACCCTAACCCTAAGATCTCTAGTATCCGCCGCCCTCTTCTCTCTCAAAAGGCCGCCGCCGCCGCCACCCCGCCGCCGCCGCCACCCCGCCGCCGCCGCCGCCTCTCTTCGCCGGAACTTGTTCCGACCAACTCGACGAGGAGAATCCATCCGCGCTGATCTCGTCATGCCTTCTAGTGCAGGATGACAAAGGAGTCTTGCTTCCGGTCGTGGACCTGATTGACGTAATCTACCACCGCCTACCGTGAAGTGTCGGTTTCCTCGGGAAACTGGTCGGAGCCAGGCACGAGTTGCCAGAAAGGTAACCCCAAAAAACACCCTATGAATGGTCATAGCATGATTTGTTTTGAATTGTATTGATCGTCTCCCGGCCCAATTTTGTTCTTCCGCTGCCTCGCCGGGAGGCGTGATCCGGATCCGCCGCGGTTCCCCAACACAGGTATCTCCTCAGCCTGCTCTCTAGTCAAAGCGTTCGCCTGAGCCTGCTGGGGAATCTGGAACTGAGGTCTCTGAGGTTCTCCAAACCTAGACGGTCCACTAGGCTGAAATCCAGATCGCTGAGTGCGTTGTCCTTTGACGCCAGAGACGCTTCTTGGACCAGACGAACCCTGAACCGAAGTCTGTCCCCTCAACATCGGACAAGCTCTCCAAAAATGTCCAGGCTGTCCACAGTTGTTGCAAGTCCCCTGAACTCCACGACACTGCGAAGTAGGATGCCTCCCTCCGCACTGTCCACAAAATCGTCCGCCAGAACCACTACCTGAACCACTGCCAGAACCAGAGCTCATGGAACCAGAGGAACTCGAGTTGCCCTTCTTCTTGAATTTCTTTCCCTGAGGCCTAAACTGTTGGCGACTCAATTGCTGCTGCTGCTGTGACCCTGAGGAGAATAAAAAGATTGCGACGCATCCTGAACAGGCTGATAGGTGCGTCCAGTAGTCGGCTGAATCGGAGCCTCAACCTCCATCAAACTCTCCTCAGTATCCACTGCTCGGTTCACCGCATGAATACAGGTCGCAGGCGAACCAGAAAAAATCGTCCGGTACAAATCAGGCCTCAAGCCTTTCAGAAACTTGTTCCTCTTCGTTCTCTCTTGGTTGGCAACGTGTGGCACATAGACCAAAAGCGCAGAAAACTGTCGGGCATACTCAGCCACTCGCATGCTGCCCTGCCTCAGATTATCGAACTCCCGCTCCCGACTGTTATAGAAGGACTCCGGGGTATACTCCTGTCGAAAGGCCTCGCAGAAGCTCTCCCAAGTGATCACATCCCCACTATCACGAAGGATACGAGAAGTACCCCTCCACCAGCGCTGCGCTACATCTCTCAACTGCAGCACTGCCAGCTTCAGTCTCTTCTCGGGAGCGTACTCCAAAGTATCGAACAACTCCTCCATCTGAACTAGCCAAGCCTCAGCCGAAGCACCACCCTCAGTAGCAGCAAAAGTCGGAGGGTTCGTACGCTGAAATCGTTCTAAGACCAGTTCCATCTCACCTATCTGCCTAGTAACGTTCTCAACCTGCTTAAAGTCATCATCACTACCTGCCCGAGACTCATCCTCAGTACGTCTAGTCGTCCTACCTCTTCCTCTTCTCGGCGGCATCTAAACAAGTCTAGAGGTAAGATCGCAAAACATATATAACAACCAGACAGACAGATAAAAGATCACGTAAGTCACAGAGTCAATCAAAAATCAAATCAAAACTCTGTGCCTAGACTCGAGTGTGATCAAAGGAAATCGAGCTTATCCCAGTTTAAGCTCTGATACCAAAAATGTCAGGCCCCATGCTAATTACTCAATAAAATAGCACAATTAAAGCACATAAGCACGGAAGCATAAAAACGGGCTTAAAAATTTTTCGAATTAGTTTGGGCCTGAACTACCAACATTCATTCAAAAAGCAATACTCAAAATACGAGTTAAATCAAACTCATACAAACCAGGTAACAATAAATCTCAAATCAAATACAGATCCCCAATACATAGAAACACGAGGCATCCCCCGGTTCAACACATAATAAAATAGATTGGCACTCAAGGGAACGAGGATCGACCAGCTGAACCTCCACTCTGTCCAGCTTGGTTACCTGATGATCCTGCAAATGGGCAACACAGACCCAAGACACAAAAGCAGGAAAACAAAATACGAGGTCAGGCCTCAGTACGAAGAGCTATCCTAAAAGCTAAACATGCAACATTGTTAGAGTAGATGCCCAACTAGCCAACTTGTGGCGTGTGGGTTTTATTGACTCTTGTACAAACGATCTTTATATATGATATTCGCATTCTTTTATATGGCATTCTTTACTTTCATTATGTGTGTAATGATTTACAATTGTGTTGAGTAAAGACCTAGAATACACCAAAGCGTATGTTAGATGTGATAGTGGGTATGACGGCTATCATGAAACACATCTAATAGTCGCTATGTATTATGAACATGAGATATGGATGGGCAAACCACCCAAGTACTCATTTATGAGGATTTGGGGATGTCCTGCTTACGTGAAGCAGACAGTGGGAGATAAGCTGGATACGAGATCCATCTTATGCTACTTCATTGGGTATCCAAAGAATTCCATTGATACTATTTCTACTATCCCAGCGAGACAAAGGTGTTTGTCTCTAGGAATGCCACCTTTATGGAAAGGGAATTTCTACTTGATAGAAAGGGCAGAATAGTAGAACTCAAAGAGGTTCGAGAACCAATTGAAGTACCAAATGAATCTCT
>KV017191.1:4893-24214 GCA_001598015.1 Dorcoceras hygrometricum
TCGATTTTGTTTCGTTTCGATTCTGAAAAATTGAAAGTTAGATACAATAAGGCAACAATTGTATTGGATGGATCCGAGCCATAGCTCTGATACCACTGTTGGGGAACCGTGGCGGATCCGGATCCCGTCTCCCGGCGAGGCAGCGGAAGAAAAAAATTAGGCCGGGAAACGTTCAATACAATTCAATAATAACACAATATGAACCATTCATAGGGTGTTTAGTCAGTTACCTTGCTGGCGTCTAGGCGCCTGGCTCCGACCAGTTTCATGAGTAAACCGGCACTTCACGGTAGGCGGCGGTAGATTACGTCAATCAGGTCCACGACCGGAAGGGAGACTCCTTCGTCAGCCTGCACTAGAAGGCCTGACGAGATCAGCACGGACGGATTCTCCTTGAAAAGTTGGCCGGAACAAATTCCGGCGAGGGGCGGCGGCGGCGGCGGAGATATTAGGGAGAGGAGAGGGGCGGCGGCCGAAGCTTAGGAGCTAGGGTTAGGGTTTGTTGTTATGAATGAATTATGATTAAAGCCCCTAAGTCTACATTAAGTAGACTAACAATGTACTTGGACCGGCCCAACGGGCCCGGGTCCAAATGACGATATCCATCGCTGCGACTTCATCGTAACTCCGATAGCCGATCAGATCGGACCGATCGACTCAGTTTCCAAAAATGAATGTTATGATATGAAAAACAATTTTTTCAGATCATCTAACCCTAAATTGCAAAATGACCGTTTTGCCCCTCAACAGCGGCAAATCACGATTTGACCCCTGTTGACTTTTAGGAAGTCGCACTTCCAAAATCCTCTTCCTATGCTCAACACATTGAGCTTAGTATCCGTGCGGGAATCTCGAATCCAGTACTTGTGTGACCCTCAATGGTTCAGGGATACAGCTAGCCATGGGCCCACAACCAATGTGGCTCCGGAATTACAATTCCGGAATTGCCCAACGGATCATGGTAAGAGCGTCTAGAAACATCGCCCCATGATCCCCTAGGTATCACTGATAGTGCCTGCAAGAACCAGTTGGTCGTGGTTAGCGTACAGTACGGTCCTTTCAATCCATATATCCCGATCAGATCAACGACCATTGGTAAATCGAGAGTCGTTATAGATCCGATAGCTATGCATACATCTTGGAGATCGAATAGTGACATCACGAGTGTAACTAGGTAAACCCATTTACCTTAAACACTTCTAGTAATCTGGCCAGAGATTTATACACTATTATCCCCTCAGATAGCATAGGATATCCACGCATGTCTGCGAGCAGTGAATCTTCAACAACGATGCATCGACTCCTACATGAATCGGGGTCTCACCCAATCTCGCCGCCTAATGACCCCAAGTGAGTCGGCAAACGGGCCAAAGTGAGACGCCTATCATGTAGAGTCTCAATGACGTTTCGAGTCGTGAGGACTAATCAGTACAACCAAGACCTCGGACTTATCCACTCGACAAATGGTAACCACTTGGAAAGTTCGAACGAGGGTAGTTCAATAGATCAGCAGGTCACTATCTATCTACATGCTCAGAACATCACAATGTTCCCTACCAATGAAACATGGTACTTTGCATCGCAGATAACTAGTCTCGAGCTCGGGCGGCCTTATCCTCATTTTGACGGCCCAATCGACTAGGAACTAATTCAGAATACACAGTGACTATTAGATGTGTTTCATGATAGGCGTCATACCCACTATCACATCTAACATACACTATAGTGCATTCTAGGTCTTTACTCAACGCAATTGTTAATCATCATACAACACAATGAAAGTAAAGAACGCCATAAATAAATGCAAATATCATATATAAAGATTGTCATATACAAGAGTCTATAAACCCACACGCCACAAGTTGGCTAGTTGGGCATCTACTCTAACAATAATATCATCTCTTAAGGCTCAACGTTGCTTGAGGAAAGGAGGAGTAGGATTTTTGGTTAGTTTATCATCTTTAACCGCAACCAGTAGACCCCAGTTGTCAAATGTAGAAGTGGTAAGTGAGTTCCCCGAGGTTTTTCCAGAAGACATCCAGAGACTACCACCAGACAGAGAGCTAGAATTTTCAATTGATCTAATTCCAGGAGCTGCTCCAGTTTCTAGACCACCTTATCGATTAGCTCCATCAGAAATGAGAGAACTGAAGGAACAAATACAGGATCTGTTGGAGAAAGGAACAAATACAGGATCTGTTGGAGAAAGGGTTTATCAGACCAAGTACTTCCCCCTGGGTAGCCCCTGTTTTATTTGTTAAGAAAAGGATGGAAGTATGAGGCTATGTATAGATTACCGAGAGCTGAACAAGTTAACAATTAAGAATAAGTATCCATTGCCTAGGATAGAAGATTTGTTCGACCAGTTGAAAGGGTCCATTGTCTTTTCTAAGATTGACTTAAGGTCTGGATACCATCCGCTAAAGATTAAGGCACCAGATGTTTATAAAACAGCCTTTAGAACTGGGTATGGCCACTATGAATTTCTAGTTATGCCATTTGGACTTAAAAATGCTCCATCAGCTTTTATGGATTTAATGAATAGAGTCTTTCAACCATTTTTTGACCAGTTTTTAGTGGTATTTATTGATGATATCTTAGTATATTCTAAGACCAGATGCGAGCATGTCCAACATTTGAGAACAGTCTCCAGATTTTGAGAGATAAGCAACTGTTTGCAAAATTTAGCAAATGCGAATTCTGGTTGAAGAAAGTAGCGTTCTTAGGCCATATTATTTCTAAGGATGGAATATAAGTCGACCCAGCTAATGTAGAAGCTGTTCGCGATTGGCCAACACCAAAGACTGTTGCAGAGATAAGGAGTTTCTTGGGTTTAGCCGGATATTATAGGCGATTTATACAAGGATTCTCTAAGATAGCTGTTCCTTTGACTACGTTAACAAGAAAACAGGTGAAATATAATTGGACAGCTGAATGTCAAAACAGTTTTGACAAGCTGAAGCAAGCGCTGATAGAAGCACCTGTGTTAACAATGCCATCTGATCAGGGAAAATTTGTAATTTACACGAAAGCAAGTGAAGTATAATTGGACAGTTGAATGTTAAAACAGTTTTGACAAGTTGAAGCAAGCGCTGATAGAAGCACTTGTGTTAACCATGCCATCTGATGAAGGAAAATTTGTAATTTACACAGATGCATCTAAGTTGGGTTTAGGATCTGTGTTGATGCAGGATCGTAAAGTAATATCATACGCATCTAGACAGCTGAAGGATCATGAAAAGAATTATCCAACGCATGACTTGGAACTGGCAGCTGTTGTCTTTGCCCTTAAGATATGGAGACATTATCTCTATGGGGAGAAGTGTGAAATATTTACAGATCATAAAAGTTTGAAATAATTCTTTACCCAGAAAGAGTTGAATATGAGGCAGAGGCGATGGTTAGAGCTGGTTAGAGACTACGACTGTACGATAAGCTATCGCCCAGGAAAAGCAAATGTGGTAACTGATGCTTTAAGCAGGAAGTCTGTTGGATTAGCTCAGCTGATTGTCCAGAAACCGTTGGCAGCTGATATTGAAAAGTTTGGACTTGAAATAGTGTCCAGCAGCAGTAATATGATTTTAGCAAACCTCTCAGTAAGATCAAATCTATTAGACCAATTTCGAGAGAGTCAGCTGAAAGATGAGCAGTTGCAGAAATGGGTCAAGCAAGATAAATAAAGAGGCAGCAACCTCTACTTTTCAGAAGATGGAGTAGTGAGATACATGGGGAGAATCTGGGTACCCCAAATAGATGATTTAAGAGCTGATATTTTGAAAGAAGCTCATACAGCTCCATACTCAGTACATCCCGGAAGTACTAAAATGTATAAGGACCTCCAGCAGTTGTACTGATGGCTAGAATGAAGAGGGATGGTGCCAGATTTGTAGCTGAATGTTTGATGTGTCAGCTGGTGAAGGCTGAACACCAGCGACCAGTTGGATTATTGAAGCCACTGCCCATTCCAGAATGGAAGTGGGAATGTATAGCGATGGACTTTGTAACGGGTTTACCCAGAACTGTTCAAGGATATAACTCCATCTGGGTTATAATTGATAGACTCACTAAGTCTGCTCATTTCTTACCAGTTAAAACAACATATGAGGTGAACAGATACGCGGATTTGTATGTCAAGGAAATAGTGAGGCTTCCTGGTGTTCCGATTTCTATTGTATCGGATAGAGATCCTAAGTTCACATCAGCTTTTTGGAAAAGTCTGCATAGAGCTATGGGTACGAAACTAACCTTTAGCACGGCGTTTCACCCTCAGACAGATGGACAATCTGAAAGGGTGATTCAGATTTTGGAAGATCTACTCAGAGCATGTATTGTGGATTTTTCAGGAAGCTGGGATCTGAATTTGCCACTGGTAGAGTTCTCCTACAATAACATTTTCCAGGCTTCGATTCAGATGGCTCCATATGAAGCTCTCTACTGTCGAAAGTGTAGAACACCACTCCATTGGGATGAAGTTGGTGAAAGATTTTGTTAGGACTGAAAAACGGAAAATAAATGCAAGCAAGCGCTGTTACTAAAAAATTAAAATTTTGCGCTGCTATTATGAGGTGCAATACCTCGGGTTCTTGAACATAAAATGGAGCACCGGATACAGATCTGGTATGTAATAAAAACATGCGGAAAACACCAGAAATGAATCCTAATATTTTAAAACGATGCAAACAGATTTCTGTTACACAGAAATCTGCTACTGTGCAAGTGTGCATTCTAATGTGTTATGCGTGCTAAGTAAAAGCGTATGCAGAACTGTAAATCGTAAAGAATACAAACAGTGCGATTTGTTTATGGAAGTTCGGACTTCAATGTCCTACGTCTCCACTTCTTCCTCCTCGGAAGGTTCCACTAGAAGATTTGATCTATACCTCATGTACAGACCCGATCCCGCAACCAGCAGCTGCGAGAACTCCTAGACTCCACCAGCCCTCGACTGTCACTCACTTGTTTTACGCCTATGTGAGAAATGCTACAGGCACAGAGTTTAACGTAGTCGTGCTTGGACGGGATCTGATTTGCATTTGGGTTTTGATTCACTCGCTAAGCAATTTCGCACATCTCTCAAAATATGCGAGTGAATCTGTGTGTGTGAGATTTTACAGTGTATAGCTCAACTCTCAAAATAATTAAATCTCACACACTTGGAAGAATGCTTCTACAAAAGCTGATTGAGAATCAGCATGTCAACTGTGCAATAAGCGCTCCTCTGGTTGAATAATAGTTGACAGCTTCATCTCTCTGTTTTTCTTCCCTCTCAATTTGTGCACTGTGCAACACTTAATCTTTCAAAATCACTTTCTTCAATAGTGCTTCTTGTATATATATCTGCTTCCCCCAAAATATGTCCGTTAGATTAATTCCAATTCCTTTCTGCGCTTGTTATGGCTAATTTGTCTTCTTTCCAAGTTGGTACAATCATCCTCTATATATTGTACTATTTCCCAGAGTAGTACTAATCTTGTTCCCTTGATTGAAGGCATATGTACGACTCCATTTTAGCCACAGATTCTTTCCCTTTTAAATGGTGATTGCGTCCAACAGCTCTTGTAATAGTTTCAACAGCTCTTGTAATAGTTCCAACAGCTTCTGTAATATTTCCAACAGCTCTTGTAATAGTTCCAACAGCTTCTGTAATAGTTCAAACAGCTCTTGTAATAGTTCCAACAGCTCTTGTAATAGTTATGATGATGTCACTGTTGCTGCCACCAGCTTCTTCAACATATATTTCAGCAACCTTCAACTTATATTTCAGCAACCTCGCAGGACTCCACGTAAGCGAAGCTGTCCACTCATGACGCCATGTAAGCAAAGATGTCCACTTAGGATGCCACATAAGCGAAGCTGTCCACATAAGCGAATCTGAAAAACTTCTTTTCTTCATCAGCAACGCTGATGTCATGGTTGCTGAATTCTGCTTTTTCAATCAGCAATGCTGATGTCATGGTTGCTGAATTCTGCTTCTTCAATCAGCAACTTTCAACTCCTCTTTCGCGTACACGATTTCAACAATTCTCTTTCAGATTCTTACTGTTCATATCTCTTCCATATTCTTTTCTTCTTACATAATTTCTGCACACTACGTAAATCAATTAGAAAAACAATAACAGGTTTTGTGTAATTCAAAACTTAATCAGGATCTGTTTACACAGATCCATCAGATTTGGTTTAGGACCAGATGTAGTGGAGCAAACAGCAGCAGCTGTTAAGAAGATAAGAGAAAGAATGAAAGCTGCTCAAAGCCGACAGAAAAGTTATGCCGATAATCGAAGAAGGGAACTGACTTTTGAGTTAGGTGATCACGTATTTTTGAGAATTGCTCCAATGAAAGGAGTAATGCGTTTTGGAAAGAAAGGAAAGCTTAGTCCAAGATATATTGGACCATATGAGATCCTAGAGAAGATAGGAACACTAGCCTATCGATTAGCACTGCCTCCACAGTTGTCAGCAGTGCATAATGTTTTCTATGTATCAGCTTTGAGGAAATATATTCCCAACCCTTCGCATGTGCTAAGTCATGAGCCAATTCAATTAGCACTACATTTAAGTAATGAAGAAAGACCAGAAAGAATTCTCCTACGAGAAATTAGAAAGCTAAGAAACCGTAATATTCCTATGGTTAAGATACAATGGTCTAACCAATCTGAGCGAGAAGCAACGTGGGAGACAGAAGCTGATATGCTTAACCTTTACCCATATCTGATTGGTAAGTAAACTTTCGAGGACAAAATTTCAATAAGGAGGGTAGAGTTGTAACGCCCCAAAATCCATAGGACTACGGGTTCTGGCAGATGACTCCAAGAGCGATACATGAGCAGGTTTAAATCGATTGAAAATATCTTTAAGGAGGACAAATGATTTCTTTTGAAAAGGGTTTGGTGTTTTACAAATTTAAAATGAGATGAAAGGGAATTTTACTAAAATTTCACAACTTGGTTGAAGTGTGTCATGCTTTATAAACATAGCACCTTGCCACTAATCCCTTCCATATTTAAACTTGTTTTGAAAACAAGATCATTATCATTTGCAAAGAAAATCTTTGGTGTTCTTAAAAATATTTCTAAAGAAGCTCGTGTGGTTGCGCAAGGAGGAGATTTCTGTAGGACTCAACTGAGGTCGCAAAGCGTTGATTAAGGCAAGTAAAACCTGATCCTTTGCTACACCATTTAAAGCATATATTGATTTTATTCATTTTATGGATCTGCTTGCCTGTATGTTTAAGATATGTTGAAGTTCATGTTTAAATGATTTACGCATGTTCAAGGAAGGAAAGATTGGGTTCAAAATGATGTTTTTATGCTTCCAAGTGTTTCCAGAAAAATATGGATACTGAGGATTCGAGTTTGATTCAAGTATGTTCATGAATGTTCTTCCTTCAGGTGTGGTAACATTGGAATTTGACGCTATGTAATCGGATGTTGTTAGTCGAATCAGTATAAAGTCTGGTTTGATAGATAACAGCTGATAGCGTAGTTGTCGTTTTGATGTTGCAACACCAAGTTTAAAGTCAGCTTTTGGTTTCGAGAATTTCTCACATCAGCTGTTGTCAGCTTTGCATTAGTTCATCAGCTGTTGGTTTTTTTGTTCATTAGCTGTTAGTTTTATTGTTCATCAGCTGTTGGTTTGTTCATCAGCTGTTGCATCGTATCGTTGTATTCAGTCGTTGCACTGTTCTTACGTCTGTTTATTCTTATGATCAGACTTTCTTACGTCAGCTTCTTAAAGCAAACGACATCGTTTTACACTTATTCCCGAGTCGCGTTGTTAGCAATTATTGTTGCGACTGGTTCAAACTAACGACGTCGTTTCCTTAAGTTACAACTGGTAGCAGATATTCTTACGTCAACATGACTGTTTCCTACTTCAACGATATCGTTTCATTTACTACGTCTGTGTCAGGCCTCGTGCTCACAACAGAGTAAAATCACATAAACACAAGCGGAAGCTACTAAAAAGCGGGTAAAATTTTTGCTTTTGGCCTGACGGTTTAAAACAATATAATTTAAAATAGTACGATACTCAAAGTAATCCAAGTTTAACAACAAAACCAACAAAACAAAGGCTACAAGCCCACGACAAACAATACAGCATCAACATGTATCAGATACCTGGTAACAACCACAACCGAATGTAACAGACTACAACAAAAGCACAGGGCATCCCCTGGCTAACTGTACTGATACATATAAATATACTATATGCTACTGGGATACTCTAACCACCTCCTGGGGCACCTCTAGCTGGGTCAGCACCACGACCAGCTGGATAACCTGAACAACAAAACAGGCAAGGAAAACAAACCAAGCCCCAGAGGGACATGGGGTCAAACCCCAGTACGGAGAGCAACTATAAAACAGCAGTAAACAGCAAGAATAAAATGCAGATGCTATGCATGAGACCAGGGACAACAGCCGGAGGCTACAACCAAGGAAGGGAGCCAAAGAACCCAATGCACAGCTCAACGGAATCTGCAACAAACAGTGGCCACGGGGTGTGTTCAAAGTGTGGTAATGAGCCACTCGCCTTGACACTACACCCGAATACCAGATGCATAAAAGAGCTCGACCTGCCGTTGTCAAATCTATGAACTATGGTAGTTAACCACTCGGCGCATAGGGGCTAACAAACCCAGCAGGGATATGAGAGTGTAGTATCGCCGCTCGCCCTCGCATCCTGGTAAGAAAACAGAGCACAACAATGAAACAATGGCTGCAAAAGCTGAAATGAGATAATATGCCGATGCGTGTATGAACTCAGCTAAACAGCAATCATATAACATATGCACAACAACACATACACACGGCTGCACAAAACAGCAATTACACAAGGAAATTATACACGGCATAACTCTCGGCCAGCAACTACAAACAGGGTAGAAACAATTCAGCAACCAGCCATTTTATCCAAGCCATAAATACGTTGATTTTACAAGCACAAATCTGTACCTTAATTTTGATTTACCCAATCAGATTCCTCAAAGGAACGTGGCAGGTCACGGCCTGCACAAAATCTGCCAAAATACACGGTGCACAGATTTTAGGAAAATGCTAACACAAACTCACGGCCCTCACACAATTTCTCACGGCTGGAAATTTGTTCACTCAAACCAGCGACTAATCTCAACCATAAAACTTAACAGGGAGCTTAAAACAAGTCTAGGAACAAGATTTACAAGCTAATTCAAAAAGCTACCTGAACGACGAAATTCACGCACTAAAACAGCAACTTCGTGCTTTTGTTCCAGCCAACGACAGCCTCCAAAAGTGGTATGGAATGAAAGAGCTTCTCAGAGGAGTCCAATGCTACCTCAAACGTCCAAAAAGGTGGCCGAAAACGATGGGAATTTGCTGGAGAAACTCACGGTGAACAGTACCCGAGGGTTTGAGTGAAGAATGAAAGTCGGGAGGAAAAATCGCTAAGTATGGAATCTGGTTTAAAATAATGGAAGTCCAACGGTTCTAATATACCCACGCATGAAATCTGAATAAATATGCACCGAGAGAAACGGATCTCACAAGCCATCCAACGCATGCGCTACATTACTCAAAACCACGGTGAAATCTGAACAACAAACTAAACGCTGGAAAATAGAGCTAACGCTAAAACGATGCTGCACGCCACGGTGAAATCTGAAATACAAAACGCTAAAGGCTGATCGCTGAAATCTGGTCACTCGAACGCTAAACTCGCGAAACAGATCTCTCCCGCCAGCGTTCACCAAAACGGCGCCGTAGCAACTTATCTAAACGACATCGTTTTACACTCAACACAAAAACACGTTGCTAAGGTCTGAACAACAAACGCGCTAACAGATCTCTCATTATCACAAGACATCCGGACCTCACCAAACGACGGCGTATCAATCCCTCTCGCTACAAAACACGCCGCAACACCAAGCGTCCAGATTTCTTAAAATGCGAACAGATTCCTCACACAACCGAGCAGATTTCACCAAAAATTCAGATTTCTCACAAAATCAGATTTCAACTCGAAAATATCAAAATTTCCAGAATTTCTCTAAATGTGAAATCTGACCCGAAAATACAAATGAAACCTTCAAATTGAATTCCGAACACCCACAATTCTTTAAAATTCGATTAATCCAACAATTAATCTTTATTACAATTTCAGGTTTCACATTTATCCCCCACTAAAAAGGATTTCGTCCTCGAAATCAAACAACAATTCTGAAAATACAACTCAAAAACAGGTTATCAAAACAGAAATTCGTCTAACACATGGCCAAGAGTTCAAGATAACTGAGCAAGCAAATAACAACAACTAGGAAAGAATTACAACCAAAGCTACAACTACTGGGAATCTAGCATAACAGCTACTCAGACAGATGCGGCCACTCGCGCAGCATCTTTTTTTCCAGCTCCCAAGTAGTTTCTTCCCTGCCATGCTTGCTCCATTGCACCATCACCAACGGAATGGTTTTGTTCCTCAATTGTTTCTCTTTTCTATCAAGGATCTGCAAGGGATATTCCCGATAACTCAACGTCTGATCTAGCTCTACCTCGTCAGTTCTAAGCACATGAGACGGATCTGGCTTGTACTTCCTCAACATGGAAACATGAAAGACATCATGTAGAGAAGATAATTCCGGAGGCAACAACAATCGATACGCTAACGGGACAATCCTCTCAACGATCTCATACGGTCCGACGTAACGAGGGGCTAAATTTTCCTTGTGTCCAAAGCGCATAACGCTGTGAAACGGAGAAACTTTAAGGAATACCCGATCACTAACCTGAAACTCTAGAGGTTGACGCCTCTTATTCGCATAACTAGCTTGGCGATCCTGGGCAGCTTTCATCCGCTGTCGAATTAGATCAACATGATCCTTCATTTGCTGCACAAAATCTGGGGCAGATAGCTGCTTCTCCCCCACTTCTTCCCAACATATCGGCTATCTGCACTTCCTGCTATACAAAGCCTCAAACGGCTCCATGACAATCGTCACTTGATAGCTGTTATTGTAGGAAAACTCCACCAAAGACAACGCGTCTTGCCAGCTACCACCAAAATCCAACACAACAGCTCGTAACATATCCTCCAACGTCTGGATAGTTCTCTCAGATTGGCCATCGGTTTGGGGATGATATGCTGTACTAATAGCCAATCTGGTACCCAAAGCTGCTTGAAAACTCTTCCAAAACCTGTAAGTAAACCTTGGATCTAGGTCTGAGACGATCGAAACAGGAACACCGTGCAGTCTAACCACGAAATCCACGTACAGTCTCGCCATTTTCTTCAGAGAAAAGGTCATCCCATAGGGAATAAAATGTGCAAACTTTGACAATCGGTCGATAACCACCCAAATAGCATCGCATCCTCTGCTAGAACGAGGCAGATGCGTCACGAAATCCATCGCTATGTGCTCCCAATTCCATTGGGGCACTTCCAAGCTCTTCAACAGACCACCAGGTCTCATCCTCTCGGCCTTAACCATCTGTCAGTTCAAACAACGAGCGACAAACCAGCAACGTCGCTCTTCAGGCCAGCCCACCAGAAGTGCGGCTTCAATGCATGGTACATCTTCTGTGCACCCGGATGAACACTGTGTCTACTGCAATGCGCTTCCCGAAGGATCTCCTCCTTCAAATCAATGAGGTTAGGCACAACCAGCCTATCACGAAACCTCAAGAAACCATCAGAAGAAACGGACTAATCCTCATGTTCTCCAGCCCTGACCTTCAACTTCAACTCGTGGATGGAAGGATCAGTCCTTTGAGCTGCTCGAATAGTCGAAACAATCTGTGGCTCCACTTGAAAAGAAGAAACCACGACACAATTCTCAGCCGGGTAGAATATCCAACCAGTAGTATTAAGATGCTCCTGATCCTTAGAGATATACAACGAAGCAAGCATCTCACTAGCCTTCCTGATCAAAGCATCGGCCACTACGTTCGACTTCCCAGGCTGATACTTGATCTCGCAATCAAAGTCCTTCAGCAGCTCCATCCAACGACGCTGTCTCATATTCAAATCGGGCTACGAAAACAGATACTGCAAACTCTTGTGGTTCGAGTACACCACAAATTGCTCGTCATACAGATAATGACGCCAGATCTTCAATGCAAAGACCACGGCTGCTAGCTCCAAATCATGGACTGGATAACGAGTCTCATGCGGTTTCAGCTGCCACGAGGCATACGCAATGACTCGACCATTCTGCATCAAGACACAGCCCAATCCATTGAGCGAAGCATCAGAACAAACAACGAAACCACCTGATCCGGACGGCAGAGCCAACACAGGTGCAGTAGTCAATTTCTTCTTGAGCAATTGAAATGCATTCTCACATTTCTCAGTCCATACAAACCGTTTGTACTTCTGTGTCAGTTGAGTCATCGGCTTTGCTATGCTAGAAAATCCTTCAATAAAACGACAGTAATAGCCAGCTAGACACAAGAAACTGCGAATCTCGGATACATTCCTGGGACACTCCCAGTTCAAAACAGCATCAAACTTTCTGGGATCCACGGAAATCCACTCGGTTGAAATAACATGACCCAAGAATATGATGCGTTCCAGCCAAAACTCGCACTTGGAAAATTTAGCATACAGCTGCTGGTATCTCAACGTCTGAAGGACAATTCTCAGGTGCTCCTTATGCTCCAAAGGAGTCTTAGAATACAGCTGCTGGTCTCTCAACGTCTGAAGGACAATTCTCAGGTGCTCCTTATGCTCCAAAGGAGTCTTAGAATATACCAAGATGTCATCAGTGAACACTATCACGAACTGATCTATGAACTCTCTGAAGACTCGGTTCATCAGATCCATAAAGACTGCAGGCACGTTGGTCAACCCAAACGACATAACCAAGAAATCAAAGTGTCCGTACCTTGTACGAAAAGCAGTCTTTGCGACATCTTGATCTCTTACTCTCAGCTGATGGTACCCTGAACACAAGTCAATATTCGAATACACCGCAGAACCTTGCAGCTGATCAAACAGATCATCGATCCTGGGTAAAGGGTACTTGTTCTTAACAGTCGTTTTATTCAGCTGGCGGAAATCAATGCACATCTGCATTGAGACATCATTCTTCTTCACAAACAAAATGGGCGCTCCCCACGGCGACATGCTAGGTCAGATAAAACCTTTCTCCAGCAAATCATCCAACTGCACCTTGAGTTCTCTCAACTCCGTAGGCGCCAAACGATACGGGGCACGAGAAATCGGAGCTGTGCCAGGCACCAGCTCTATGCTGAAGTCAATCTCCCTCCTCGGAGGAAAACCAGGAATCTCCTCCGGAAACACATCGGGATAATGTCGCACCACGGGAACGTCACTGAGCTGCACATGAGAAGAAGAGGACGCAACTCCGTAGGCGCCAAACGATACGGGGCACGAGAAATCGGAGCTGTGCCAGGCACCAGCTCTATGCTGAAGTCAATCTCCCTCCTCCGGAGGAAAACCAGGAATCTCCTCCGGAAACACATCGGGATAATGTCGCACCACGGGAACGTCACTGAGCTGCACATGAGAAGAAGAGGACGCATCCAAAGCGTAGATCATGAAATCAGCATTCCCTAAGGACAACAAACTGAACATCTCCATCGCTGAGACTAACGGGATCTTCGATCGAGAATCCTGGCCATAGAAGTCCCACTTATCGCCAGACAAAGGCCTAAAACGAACAATCCCATGGAAGCAATCCACGGAGGCCCTATAGTTGGACAACATGTCCATCCCAACAATGCAATTGAAATCCCACAACATCAGACGAATCAGATTCACCACCAACACATGCTCTCCAAATCTCAAAACGCCATCTAACAAAACCTCCTGGGAAAACATGCTCACACCGCCAGGTGTAGAAACAGAAACAGCATCGCGCAAAGAAATGGTATGCAAACCATGCTCGATAACAAAAGAATCAAAGACAAAAGAATGCGATGCACCGGTGTCAAACAACACACGCGCAGGAAAATCGAAAACAATACAAGTACCTGCGATCACCCTGCTCGGCATCTCCTTCGCCTGCTCCCTAGTCATGACGTTGGCCTGAGCATGTTGAGGTCCAGAATAGAACGGCTGAGACGACTGTCCGAATCGCGATGGACCAGGCTGCTGGAACAGCCTAAACGGAGTCTCACCCAACCGAGGCTGCTGAAACTGAGGGGGACGACCCCTAGACTGTCCTCCACGACCCTGAGGCGAAGCTGCGGCTTGCTGCGATCCCACTGACGGACACACCCTAGCAAAATGCCCATACTGACCACAAATGTTGCAAGATCCCTGCACACCAACACACTGCGTAGAGCGGATGCTTCCCGCCACAAAAACCACAAAACTCAGCCCGAGAACCGCTGCTACTCGAGCTACCCGAACCAGAAGAGCCAGAACCCGACTTCTTCTTGAATTGCTGACCATGGGGACGGAACCTCTGATGGCCAAACTGATGTGCCACCTGCGGCTGCTGCTGCTGCTGGGGCTGATGGGATGACTGGGAAGACTGCAAAGACTACGCTCCTTGACCAGCAGGACGACCACCCTGCGCTACCTGCTGCCTACGAGCACGATGACTCCTCAAACCCTCCTCAATATCGATAGCACTATCAACTGCTTCAGCATAAGTCTTGGGTTTTCTTGTCAGCACCATCTGATACAGTTCCTCATTCAAACCCTCTAAGAATCTGGTCCTCTTGGTCCTCTCCCGGCCAGAAACGTGTGGAACGTAAGCCAACAAAGAAGAAAACATCCTAGCATACTCACGAACAGACATCGAGCCCTGCTCCAGATGATCAAATTCCCGCTCATGGGCATTCACATACGACGCAAGAACATACACCTGCCTAAAAGTCTCGCAAAAGCTGTCCCAAGTAATCCCAACGCTAGTCTCCAACAAAGTACTAGAAGCACCTCGCCACCAGCGCTCTGCACCCTTTCTAAGCTGAAGGGTCACCAAGCTCAACCAAAGCTCGTCGTCATACTAGACACGATCGAATAGACCAGTGTGAGACCTGAAATTGTTGTTAAGATTAATGGTTGGATTAATCGGATTTTAGAGATTTTTGGTGGTTCAGATCTCGGTTTGTGAGTTTGGTTTGCATTTTCGGCTCAGATTTCACATTTTAGGTAATTCTGGAAGTTCTAGTATTTTTAGTATTTTGTGGTGAAGCTGGTTTTGTGAGTTAGCAGCTGGTTGATAGTGAAAACCAGCCACAGAGTGTGTTTGTATCGCGGGAGATTGAAACACCGTCGTTTTGCGTTAAGTAACCAGTCGTTGGTAAGATCAGCCAGCAGCAACGCTTACGTGGATTTCAGCAGAGAGCGCTAAGGAACTTCAAAACGGTGACGTTTTGGGAAATACCTGCTGGATGATATCTGTTAGCAGCAAGTTCCTGTAGCGGGTGCAAAACGGTAGCGTTTTGATTAGTTGGTGCGACGCCGTTTTGAGTGTTGCGTCTGGTACCAGCTGGTGTAATCTGTTCGCGTGTACCTGCTAGTTGTCCAGCTGAGAGCAGATGTCAACGATGGTCAAATCTACTGTAGCTTGCGTCTGGTTTCCTATAGCTTGCGGCTGGTATTGTGCGAGGGTTATCGACCGGATTTGATGACGTCAGCTATGCGACGCCATTTTAGTAAGTTGGAACGCAGCGTTTTGATGTTACGTCTAGTATCAGCTTTTGGGTGTTAATACAATCCAGCTTTTGGATTTGAGAACCAGCCGATGGTTGTAGAGCAACTGCTGATTTTGGCGGTGGACTTGTTAACCAGATTTCAGCAGTCGCGAGATTTATTTAAGGAAGACTTGGTCTTCGATTTGAGATACCAGATCCCATACTTAGTAAAAATTCTCCCAAATTTGTCGCGAACTCCTCTTGAGAAGCTCATTCATCCTATACCCGTTTTGGAGGCTGTTTTGGTCTAGAGCAGAAGCACGAAGTTGCTGGGTTAGTTCGTGCATTTCGTAGTTCAGGTAGAACTTTGTTTATTCGATGAGATCTTGTTCCTAGCCTAGTTTTGAGCTTCCTGTTGAGTTGTTGTGTAGGATGATAGTTGGTTGAGTGTGTGTAACTCCCAGCCATGAGATTTATGCTTGTACGTTGTGTGCTTCGACGGGTTGATATCCAGATTTCTCGGGACCTTTGATTGTAGTAATTATTACACAGAAAGTATAAGGTACGGATCTTGAGCTTGTAAATTAGCGTGGAACCTGGCTTGGATAAATTGCGAGATGGCTGTGTTTGGACTGCCGTGTGATGTTGTTGCTCTGTGTGAGAGCTGTGTATGCTTACCGTGTGTAATTACTGTGTTGCATATGGTTATATGTTTGTTGTTCCAGCATGTTGCATACACGCATTCCATTCAGCTATTGCAGCCTTTGTTCGTTGTTGTTGCTCTATTTTTTTACCAGGATGCGAGGGCGAGCGGTGATTCCGCACTCTCATTTCCCCTATGCGCCGAGTGGCTAGCTATCACAGTTCATAGGTTGGGTTGTTGATGCATCTGGTAAGGGTGGGCAAGTAGGGGTGAGTGGGTAGCACCCACATGTCCTACACTCACCGTGGCCACATATTTCCATTGCAGATTTCCGTTGAGCTGTGCATTGAGTTCTTTGGCTCCCTTCCTTGGTTGTAGCCTTCGGCTATTGTCCCTGGTTGCATGCATATCATCTGCATTTTATTCTTGCTGTTTACTGCTGTTTTATAGTTTCTCTCCGTACTGGGGTTTGACCACATGTCCCTCTGGGGCTTGGTTGTTTTCCTTGTTGTGTTGTTTTCAGGGAACCCAGGTTTTACAGCTGGTCGTGGTTTTAACCCAGCTGGTGGTGCCCCAGGAGGTGGTTAGAGTATCCCAGTTGCGTATAGCATATTTATATGTATCAGTTAGCCAAGGGGATGCCCTGTGCTTAGTTGTTGTATCCAGTGGTTGGAGTCTGATACATGTTGTTGGTTGTTGTGATGCTATTCTGTGTATTGTTGGCTGGTAGCCTGCGTTTGGTTGTTTTTATAAACTGGGATATCTATTTTGAGTATTGTATTATTTTAAATTATATTGTTTTAGCCGTCAAGCAAAAAGTGAAAATTTTACCCACTTTTTGATAGCTTCAGCATGTGTTTGTGTGTTTTACTCTGTTATGATCACGAGGCCTGACATTTTTGGTATCAGAGCTTAAGTTGGGATAAGCTCGATTTCTTTGATCACAGTTGAGTCTAGGCACAATGTTGTGTGTTGCATGTGCTTGGCTATGTGACTATGTGTTGCATATTTTTGTGTTATGTGCTATCTAGCTATATCTGTTCTGTTTTGCTTGATTCTGTTGAGTGTTTTCGTAGATGCCGCCTAGACGTCCTGGTAGAGGTAGGGGACAGTTTGAGTAATCAGCAGGACAGAATGAGGACCGGCATAGCGCTCCTAGTCGTTCTCGTAGTAGGCATGAGGAGGAGGAAGAAGTTGGTGACTTGCCTCCCCCGGTGGAGCGGATGGATGTTGTTATAGCACGGTTTCAGCGGATGAACCCTCCAGTATTTAATGGTGATGAGTCCAGTGAGGATGCGGACTCGTGTCTCCGTAACATTATTGGTCTTTTCGATCAGGTGCAGTATGATGATGATCTTCGGATGAGTTTAGCAAACCTCTTGCTTAGGAAGGTTGGAGAGCGCTGGTGGCGAGGCGCTTCGAGTACCTTGTTGGAGACCGGTGTTGGGATCTCTTGGGACAGTTTTTGCGAGACCTTCCGGCAGGAGTATGTACCCGAGTCTTATGTGAACGCCCGGAAGCGGGAGTTCGACCATCTGGAGCACGGTTCCATGACTGTTCGGGAGTATGCTAGGAAGTTTTATTCTCTGTTGGCGTACGTTCCCCATGTTTCTGGCCGGGAGAGTCCAAGCGGACTAGCTTTCTTGAGGGCTTGAACAAAGAGTTGTATCAGATGGTGTTGACCAGCAAACCCAAGAGCTATGCTAAAGCAGTTGACACTGCTATTGATATCGAGGATGGTTTGCAGAGTCGTCGTGCTCGTAGGCAGCAGGCGGCGCAGGTTAGTCGTCCTGCTATTCATGGAGCGCAGTCTTCCCAGTCCCCCCAGTCAGCCCATCAGCCCCAGCAGCAACAGCAGCATCAGAAGCAGGTGGCTCAGCAGTCTGGCCGTCAGAGGTTTCGACCCCACGGTCAGCAGTTCAAGAAGAAGTCGGGTTCTGGCTCTTTTGGTTCGGGAAGCTCGAGTAGCAGTGGTTCTCGGGCTGAGTTTTGTGGTTTTTGCGGTGGAAAGCAACTGTCTACGCAATGTGTTGGTGTGTAGGGCTCCTGCAACCTTTGTGGTCAGTACGGGCATTTTGCTAGAGTGTGTTCGTCAGCTGGATCACAGCAGACCGCGGCCCAGCCTCAGGGTCAAGGAGGTCAGTCTAGGGGTCGTTCCCCTCAGTTTCAGCAGCCCCGATTAGGTGAGACTCAGTTTAGGCCGTTTCAGCAGCCTGGTCTGTCGTGGTTTGGACAGTCGTCTCAGCCTTTCTTCTCTGGACCCCATCATGCTCAGGTTAACACCATCACTAGGGAGCAGGCCGAGGAGACACCGAGTCGGGTGATCGCAGGCTTGCCTTGTTTTTGATTTTCCTGCATGTGTGTTGTTTGACACTGGTGCATCGCATTCGTTTATTTCTGATTCGTTTGTTGTTGAGCATGGTCTGTGTACCATTTCGTTGCACGATGCTGTTTCCGTGTCTACCCCTGGCGGTGTGATCTTGTTCTCCCAGGAGGTTTTGTTAGATGGTGTGTTGCGGTTTGGTGAGCATGTCCTGTTAGCGAACTTGATCCGATTGATGTTGTGGGATTTCGATTGCATAGTTGGGATGGATATGCTGTCCAACTATAGGGCCTCTGTGGATTGTTTTCATGGAATTGTTTGTTTTAGGCCTTTGTATGGCGAGAAGTGGGACTTCTATGGCCAGGATTCTAGATCGAAGATTCCCTTAGTCTCAGCGATGGAGATGTTCAGCTTGTTGTCTTTGGGGAATGCTGGCTTTATGATCTACGCTTTGGATGCGTCTTCTTCTTACCGTGTGTAGCTCAGTGACGTTCCCATGCTGCGACATTTCCCGGAGTAGATTCCTGGTTTCCCTCCGAGGCGGGAGATTGACTTCAGCATAGAGCTGGTGCCTGGCACAGCTCCGATTTCGCGTGCCCCGTATCGTCTAGCGCCTGCGGAGTTGAGAGAACTCAAGGTGCAGTTAGATGATTTGCTGGAGAAAGGTTTTATTCGTCCTAGTATGTCACCGTGGGGAGCGCCCATCTTATTTGTGAAGAAGAAGGATGGCTCAATGCGGATGTGCATTGATTTTCGCCAGCTGAACAAAGC
>KV017191.1:32349-44031 GCA_001598015.1 Dorcoceras hygrometricum
CCGTTGGACCCGGGCCCGTTGGGCCGGATCCAAATCCATCACTAAGTCTACTTAATGTAGACATAGACTAAATCACAAAACACAATACTCTCTTAACCCTAAACCTATTGTGCGCCGCCCTCTCCTCTCACTCAAAGCCGCCGCCGCCGCTAGTCGCCGCCGCCGTTCGCCGGAAATTTTTCCGGCCAATCTTTCGAGGAGAATCCGTCCGTGCCGATCTCGTCAAGCCTTCTAGTGCAGGCTGACGAAGGAGTCTCGTATCCGGTCGTGGACCTGATTGACGTTATCTACCGCCGCCTACCGTGAAGTGCAAACCTAGTGTGCGCCGCCCTCTCCTCTCACTCAAAGCCGCCGCCGCCGCTAGTCGCCGCCGCCGTTCGCCGGAAATTTTTCCGGCCAATCTTTCGAGGAGAATCCGTCCGTGCCGATCTCGTCAAGCCTTCTAGTGCAGGCTGACGAAGGAGTCTCGTATCCGGTCGTGGACCTGATTGACGTTATCTACCGCCGCCTATCGTGAAGTGCCGATTTCCTTGCGATACTGGTCGGAGCCAGGCATGAGTTACCAGAAAGGTAACCCCGAGAAACACCCTATGAATGTCATAGATTGATTTGTTTATTGAATTGTATTGATCGTCTCCCGGCCAAATTTTGTTCTTCCGCTGCCTCGCCGGGAGGCGTGATCCGGATCCGCCGTGGTTCCCCAACAGTAGTATCAGAGCCAAGGTTCGGATCTGATCAATACAATTGTGCCATATTGTATCTAATCTTTTTCAGATTTGAAATCAATCAAAAATTTTAATCTCGGCCACGGCGCCGCCGCGCATGGCTGCGCCCCTCCCCGCGCGCATGAGCGCACGCGGTAGCGCGCTGGTCGCGCGATGGCCGCGCAAGTTGCGCGGACGGTGGAGGCTGATGCGTGCACTGGCTGTGCGAGGGTGGACGAGACATGCGCGCTTGTCGTGCATCGCGGCTGGAAGGTTGGGCGTCGCTCCGCGCAAGTTGTTGCGCTGCTGGACGCGCGACGATGGGCGGCCGTGAATCGCTGCTGCCCGTGTGCTGGTCGCGCGAGAGGCGGCGCCTGGTCGCACGCTGGCCGCGTGGATGCTGCATGCTGGCCGAACTTTGGACGCTGCTGGTCGCGCGAGGAGGTTGGCTGCTGGACGCTATGTGCGTCGCGCTTGGCGCGACAGCGTGCGGCCTTGCGCCGTGCGCAACATGGTGGCGGCGGCCGCCGCCGCGCTGCCGCCGTCTGGCGAGTCTCCGGCGATGTCGTGACGGCTGATTTCTTCTAGTGTTTTGTTCGGGCCTGTCCCGGGCAGCCCATGAAGTTTTCGGGCCAATATTCGATATCGGGCCCGTTTTGGTCGATTTTGAAATTTTTAGATTTTTGGACCTAGAATTGTCTTAAGCCCAATTTGATACAATTAAAATTGCAAAATATGATTTTAGTTATGAAATATGATTTTATAAATTAAATATGATTTTGTTGATTGAAATTTGATTTTATCGACAAAATACGATTTTATTTATAGAATTGGATTTCGTAATTAAAATATGATTTTGCGGATAAATAATTGGATTATTTAAATTATGCATGTTAATTAGATTATCTGCATGATTGGGATGATCGAGAGCCGTGCCCAATTTTTTAGGTGTATGCGATAGGTTTTTGTGATTCGGTTGTATACATATTTTGATTATCATTTAAAGTGGGCCTGTTTGTGGCTCGTTCCCACCCCTTGATAAATGTATCCCTTGTTTGTCATGGTAAATTTAAATGTAAAATTACTAGATGAGGACATCCGAAGACGCTGGAGATGACAATCAATATATTGAAGACCGAAGATCTGTAAAACCGGAAAACTTTGTAATAGGATTGCATTGCATATTGCATTACCCCTAGAATTGGACCCAGGTCCGTGACTGGCAACCACGGACCGCATAGCTCTCGCGATCGATCATCCCAATAAAGTGTGGTAATGAGCCACTCGCCTTGACACTACACCCGAATACCAGATGCATCAAACAGCTCGACCTGCCATTGCCCAACCTATGAACTGTGGTAGTTAACCACTCGGCACATAGGGGCTAACAAACCCAGCAGGGAGATGAGAGTGCGGTATTGCCGCTCGCCCTCGCATCCTGGTAAGAACAGAGCAACAACAACGAAACAATGGCTGCAAAAGCTGAAATGAGATGATAATGCGTATATGAAACATGCTGGACAATAAGCATAAATCATATGCACAACAGCAATTTCACACAATAACAATCACGGCCATCTCATGAAACAGCAACTTCACTATTGCAATTATACACGGCACCAAACAACCCAGCAACTACAAATTATCCCAGCCATACACACGCTGCATTTACAAGCTCAACCCGTACCTTCCAATTTCTGATTCGGTGCAACAATTACCACAATTGAAGCCTCGAGAAATCTGAATCCAACCTGCTAAACACACGCAAGATTCAGGGAAACATCAACAAAAGCTCACGGCCAACTACAAAAAGCTCTCGGCTGGAATCTATGCACTAAAACCAGCCCTCAAATCCAACAATACAACTTAACAGGGAGCTTAAAACAAGGCTAGGAACAAGATTACAAGGCTAAACCAAAAAGGCTACCTGCACGCACAAACACACTGCCGAAGATAGCAGCTTCGTGCTTTTGCTCCAGCCAATGACAGCCTCCTAAAGCGGTAAGGAATGAAAGAGCTTTTCGAGAGGAGTCCAATGCTACCTCAAACGTGAAAAACAGTGGCCGAAATCGACGGGAAATCGTCGGAGAAGCTCACGGTGAATAGTACCCGAGGGTTTGAAGCGAAGAACGACAATCGAGTGAAATATTTCTCTAAGTATGGAATCTGGTTTTAAATAATTGAAGGCCAACACTTATAATATAAATACACGCATGAAATCTGGTTAAAAACATACACTGACAGAAACAGATCTCACAAGACATCCAACGCATGCGCTAACATTACTCAAAACCGTGGTGAAATTTGAACAACAAACTAAACGCTGGAAAATAGAGCTAACGCTAAAACGATGCTGCATGCCACGGTGAAATTTGAAATACAAAGCGCTAAAATCTGATTGCTGAAATCTAGTCACTCAAACGCTAAACTCGCGAAACAGATCTCTCCCGCCAGCGTTCACCAAAACGGCACCGTAGCAACTTATCTAAACGACATCGTTTTACACTCAACACAAAAACACGTTGCTAAGGTCTGAACAACAAACGCGCTAACATATCTCTCATTCTCACAAGACATCCGGACCTCACCAAACGATGGCGTGTCAATCCCTCTCGCTAGAAAACACGCCGCAACACCAAGCGTCCATATTTCTCAAAATGCGAACAGATTCCTCACACAACCGAGCAGATTTCACCAACATCAGATTTCTCACAAAATCAGATTTCAACTCGAAAGTATCAAAATTTCCAGAATTTCTCTAAATGTGAAATCTGACCCGAAAATGCAAACGAAACCTTCAAATTGAATTCCAAACACCCAGAATTCTTTAAAATTCGATTAATACAACAATTAATCTTTATTACAATTTCAGGTCTCACAGTCTGTTTCAAGTATTCACAAATATTCTCGCAGCTATTTTACGATAACGTGAACAGTGAAGATCTATTTTGTTTCAAAGTATTGTTTCACTTTGTTAGGACTGATTTCATTTCAGCGGTAAGTTCCCAACAGTCGAATTCGATACTCAGTAAAGTTTAAAATGGGAAGCGAGAGTTTTAAATGATGGAACCCGATGATGTTTAAAGAGATTTCAAAGAAAGAAAGGATGTTAAATGAACAAAAGTTATTTTAAGGTTTATGGCATAGATAACAGACGGTCACAAGGAGAAGGGTGAGTAGTCGTCCAGATGTAGGCTGCCCTTTCATATGAGCTATATGCTAAAACTGATATCGAAAGCCATTTTGATCAAAGTGCAACACGGACCTAAGGAGAACTTCTAAGCAAAATCTAAAGAAAATGAAATTGATGATGATGAGATCTGGACTATTATCCCCTATCTCCAAGTTATGGAAGAAAGAAATGTTTATGAAACGTTTATGTATTGATGATTCCTTTAACTCAAGTTATGTATGTTCAGATGTCTGCCTGCGTTAAATGAAATTGTTATCACTCAGGTTTTGCTTGCTGAGCCCCTAGGCTCATTAGCTTTTAAAATGGTGCAGGTTCGACAGCTGAGGAGCGAACGGGAGGTGAAACTTGAATCAACTGCTGGGTGGTGTGTGTTTGTCAATGGCCAGCATTTTTCGTGTCAAGTCTGATGTTATTTTATCTTTTGTAAAGACTGTATTAAATCAGTTGCAACAGTAGTAGTTCATATAGAATATCAGCTGTTGTACACCGCAATTGCAATATATATAATAGAATTTGTTTTCCGCAAATGTTTTCAGTAGTTGGCGCGCAAGCGAGTGTCAGTCAGCTTTTGGTTGAGTTCGTGTTTCATTCTTTTAAGTTATAAGAAATACAGATTATAACAATTTGTCCTTTAGCCCTGCTTTTATTCGAAAATTTTATTTCACCCCAAAATTCGTGATTCCCATGGGTTCGAGCGTCACAGACCATGTGGTGACATTGCATGGAGTGCCGGTTTCAATAGTGTCTGATAGAGATCCAAGGTTCACTTCCTGATTATGGAAGAGCTTGCAGGCAGCGTTGGGTTTGAGATTGGCTATGAGTATAGCCTATCACCCACAGACGGATGGCCAATCTGAGAGGACCATTCAGATTTTAGAGAATATGCTGCGAGCATTTGTTTTGGATTTCAGTGGTGGCTGGCAGGATTCCTTGTCCTTAGTTGAGTTTCTTATAATAACAGCTACCAGGTGACTATTGGGATGGCCCTTTTTGAGGCTTTATATGGTCGTAAGTGTAGATCACCGATCTGCTGGGAAGAGATTGGTGAGAAGCAGTTGTCTACTCCTGAGTTTGTGCAGTACATGAAAGATCAGATTGAGTTGATTCGAAGTAGGATGAAAGCTGCTCAAGATCGACATGATAGCTATGCTAACAAGAGACGCAGGCCTTTGGAATTTGACGTTGGCGATCGAGTGTTTCCAAAAGTTTCTCCTTTCAAGAGTGTGATGATATTCAGATTGAAGGGTAAATTGGCTCCTAGATTCGTTGGTCCCTTCGAGATTGTTGAGATGATCAGACAGTTGGCTTTAATATTGAGGCTGCCTGATGAGTTAGTAGCGATGCATGATGTGTTTCATGTGTCAATGTTGAGGAATATGAGCCAGATCTGTCACATGTGTTGAGAACTGATGAAGTTGAGCTGGATTCTACCTTGAGCTATGTGGAATATCCAGTGCAGATTCTGGATAGGAAGGAGAAGCAGCTGAGGAATAAGGTTATTCCGTTGGTGATGGTCCAATGGAGCAAGCATGGTCGTGAGGAAGCTACTTGGGAGGTTGAAGAGAAGATGAGATAGGAATGGCCTCATCTGTTTGTGCTTTGACAGTGGAGTTGTGTTGGTCAGTTCTAGTGTTTTGTTGATTCTGCTGTGTTTGCTTTTGATTTGAGGCTCTGTTTAGCATTGAGTTATGCTGGGCGTTATGGCATAGGTATATTAGGAATGGTGTCTAGTGTCAGGCTTCGTGCTCATATAAGAGATAAAACATACAAACACGCGGAAGCTACTAAAAAGCGGGTAAAATTTTCGCTTTTGGCCTGACAGTTAAAAACAATATAATTTAAAATAGTGCGATACTCAAAATATATCCCAGTTTATAAAAACCACCAAACGCGGCTACCAGCCAACAATACATAGTATAGCATAACAATAATCAACAACATGTATCAGACTCCATCAACAGAATACAACGACAAAGCACAGGGCATCCCCTGGCTAACAGTACTGATACATAAATATATGCTATACGCTACTGGGATACTCTAACCACCTCTTGGGGCACCACCAGCTGGGTTAAAACCATGACCAGCTGGAAAACCTGGATTCCCTGAAAACAACACAAACAATGAAAACAATCAAGCCCCAGAGGGACATGGGGTCAGACCCCAGTACGGAGAGCAACTGAAATAGCTAAAGGAAATGCATAAGATAAATGCAGATGCTATGCATGAGACACCGGATAACAACTGAAGGCTACAACCAACAAGGGAGCCAAGGAACTCAAACATAGCTCCACGAGATCTGCAACGAATCAGTGGCCACGGGGTGTGTTCAAAGTGTGGTAATGAGCCACTCGCCTTGACACTACACCCGAATACCAGATGCATCAAACAACTCAACCTGATGTTGCCTCGCCCATGAACTGTGGTAGTTAACCACTCGGCGCATGGTGGCTAACAGATTCCAGCAGGGAGACGAGAGTGCGGTATTGCCGCTCGCCCTCGCATCCTGGTAAGAAACAATAGCAATACAACAGGATACAAAGCAATGGCTGCAATAGAAATATGAATGCAATATGGGAAATGCGTGTATGCATAAACATAGCAGCTAAAATCAACTGCAATCACATATGCACACAACAACATCCACGGAAATGCACTAGCAGCCATCTAACATTTAATCTCACGCCAATTCCCAGCTACATCAAGCTCAAATGCGTACCTTAAATTCCTGAGATACAACTAGAAAGAAGATTGCTTCAACGAATAGTCCGAGCGACACACTGATTTGCCACTTGCTATCCAATATAAACAACTGCTCAAGGACTACATCTCAGAAATGCCAACGGCTGGGAGTTATCAACTCCACCAGCGCTAATTCTACCTTTATACACTACGAAAAGCTCTAACAAAGCTTAAAAAGGTAGAACCTTTACTTACCCCAACAAGCTAGGATAGGATGCTAACAAACTAAACAAAGGAGATGTATCTGCGATCCTCTTCCAGCTCCACCGCTGCCTAAGAGAAGGGTAAGGAACGAAGCGCCTTAACGAGAGGAGTCCAACGCTACCTCAAACGTAACAAACGATGGCCGGAAACGATGGGAATTCGCCGGAGAAACTCACGGCTGAACAGTAACCTAGGGTTTGAAGCAAAGAATAACAATCGGGAGAATATTTCGCTAAGTATGGGAATCCAATAATCCAATCGAAGACCAAGTCTTCCTATATATATATATCTCGACAGCTGATAACAAATTCCACCGACAAAACCAGCCGACACTCGTTGAAAACACAACCAGCAGATGCAAAGCAAACCAACTGCTTAATTCTCAAATAACACTAAGCAAAACGGTGTCGCAGCGACTTAACTAAACGACGTCGCACAGCTTACGTCAATCTATCTGACAACAGCTGGTTAACCAAAACCAGCGACTGGATTTCTCAACAACGCAACAGATCCCTGCGACTGATACCAGATGCAACACTCGAAACGCAGCGTTTCAAATAATCTAAACGGCGTCGCTTAACCACGTCATCAAATCTATTGAACTACACATGCAACGACTGATCGCTACTAGGAGCAAACACACTAGCTGCTGATTTATTAGCGCTCATCAAAACGCCGTCGCCTCTACTAATCCAAACGACGGCGTATTGCACTTCGCTACAGGAGCTTACTGCTAACAGATATCACCCAGTCGATGCTTCACAAAACGTCACCGTTTTGAAATCCTCAACGCTCTCTACTGAATCCACGTAAGCGTTGCTGCTGGCAGATCCTACACAACGCCTAAAATACTATCTGCTAGCAAAATTTTCCAACGACTGGTCACTCACGCCAAAACGACGGCGTTTGATCTCCCGTGATACTAATACACGCTACGACTTGTTTTCACCAAATCGACCAGCTTTCACCCAAAATCTCAAAAATACGAAAACTTCCAGAATTGCTTAAAACATGAAATCTGACCCGAAAATGCAATCCAAAGCCTCAAACAGAAATCTGAATCACCAAAAATCCTTAAAAACCGATTAATTCATCAATTAATCTTACATCAAAATCAGGTCTCACATTTCTCCCCCACTAAAAAGGATTTCGTCCCCGAAATCACAACAACAACTCTGGAACACAACACAGCAGCAAAATACAAAACAGGAACTCGCCTAACACAAGGCCAAGAGTTCAAGATAACTGAGCAACCAATTAACAACAACTAGGGAAGAAATACAACCAAAAGCTACAAACTACTGGAAATTTAGCTCAACAGCTACTCAAACAGATGCGGCCACTCGCGCTGCATCTTTTCTTCCAGCTCACATGTAGCTTCTTCCCTCCCATGTTTGCTCCATTGCACCATCACCAACGGAATGGTCTTATTCCTCAACTGTTTCTCTTTTCTGCCTAGGATCTGCAAGGGATATTCTTGATAGCTCAACGTCTGATCTAGCTCCACCTCATCAGTTCTAAACACATGAGACGGATTTGGCTCATACTTCCTCAACATGGAAACATGGAAGACGTCATGAAGAGAAGAAAACTCTGGCGGCAACAACAGCCGATACGCTAAAGGGCCAATCCTCTCAACAATCTCATACGGTCCGACGTAACGAGGGGCTAACTTTCCCTTGTGTCCAAAGAGCATGACACTGCGAAACGGAGAAACTTTGAGAAATACTCGATCACCAACCTGAAACTCCAGAGGTCGACGCCTCTTATTCGCATAACTAGCTTGGCGATCCTGGGCAGCTTTCATTCGTTGTCGAATTAGATCCACATGATCCTTCATTTGCTGCACAAAGTCAGGGGCAGATAGCTGCTTCTCCCCCACTTCTTCCCAACATACTGGTGATCTGCACTTTCTACCATACAAAGCCTCAAACGGCGCCATACCAATCGTCACTTGATAGCTGTTATTGTAGGAAAACTCCACTAAAGACAACGAGTCTTGCCAGCTACCTCCGAAATCCAACACAACAGCTCGTAATATATCCTCCAACTTCTGGATAGTTCTCTCAGATTGGCCATCTGTTTGGGGGTGATACGCTGTGCTCATAGCCAACTGGTACCCAAAGCTGTTTGCAAACTCTTCCAAAACCTGGAAGTAAACCTCGGATCTGGGTCTGAGATGATCGAAATAGGAACACCGTGCAGTCTAACAACAGAATCAACGTACAGCTTCGTCATTTTCTTCAACGAGAAGGTCATCCCATAGGGAATAAAATGTGCTGACTTCGAAAAACGGTCGATAACCACCCAAATAGCATCACATCCTCTGCTGGAACGAGGCAGATGCGTCACGAAATCCATAGCTATGTGCTCCCAATTCCATTGAGGCACTTCCAAACTCTGCAACAGACCACCCAGTCTCATCCTTTCGACCTTAACCATCTGACAGTTCAAACAAAGAGCGACAAAACCAGCCATGTCACTCTTCAGGCCAGCCCACCAGAAGTGCGGCTTCAACGCATGGTACATCTTTCGTGCACCAGGATGAACACTATGTCTGCTACAGTGCGCTTCCCGAAGGATCTCCTCCTTCAAATCAATCAAATTGGGCAAAACCAACCTGCCCCGGAAACGCAAACAACCATCGGAAAAGATAAAATAATCTTCAAGTTCTCCAGCCCTGACCTTCAACTTCAACTCGTGGATGGAAGGATCAGTCCTTTGAGCTGCTCGAATAGTCGAAACAATCTGTGGCTCCACTTGGAAGGAAGAAACCACAACACAATCCTCAGCCGGGTAAAATCTCCAACCCGTAGTGTTAAGATGCTCCTGATCCTTAGAGATGTACAACGAAGCAAGCATCTCACTAGCCTTCCTGCTCAAAGCATCGGACACTACGTTCGACTTCCCAGGCTGGTACTTGATCTCACAATAAAAGTCCTTTAGCAGCTCCATCCAACGACGTTGTCTCATGTTCAAGTCAGGCTGTGAAAACAGATACTGCAAACTCTTGTGGTCCGAGTACACCACAAACTGCTCGCCATACAGGTAGTGACGCTAGATCTTCAGCACAAAAACCACCGCTGCAAGCTCCAAATCATGGACTGGATAGCGATTCTCGTGCGGTTTCAACTACCGCGAGGCATACGAAATGACTCAACCATTCTGCATCAAAACACATCCCAATCCATTGAGCGAAGCATCAGAACAAACCACGAAACCACCTGAACCGGACGGCAGAGCCAACACAGGCACAGTAGTCAGCTTTCCCTTAAGCTGTTGAAAAGCATTCTCGCACTGCTCAGTCCATACGAACCTCTTGTCCTTCTGCGTCAGTTGAGTCATCGGCTTTGCTATGCTAGAAAATCCTTCAATGAAACGACGATAATAGCCAGCCAGACCCAAGAAGATGCGAATCTCAGAAACATTCCTGGGACGCTCCCAGTTCAGAACAACATCAACCTTACTGGGATCCACCGAAATCCCCTCGACTGAAATCACATGTCCCAAGAATACGACGCGATCCAGCCAAAACTCGCAGTTGGAGAATTTGGCATACAACTGCTGATCTCTCAACGTCTGAAGGACAATCCGAAAATGCTCCTTATGCTCCAAAGGAGTATTCGAATAAACCAAGATGTCGTCAATGAAAACAATCACAAACTGATCAATGAACTCTCTAAAAACTTGGTTCATCAGATCCATTAAGACTGCAGGCGCGTAATCCCCTCGACTGAAATCACATGTCCCAAGAATACGACGCGATCCAGCCAAAACTCGCAGTTGGAGAATTTGGCATACAACTGCTGATCTCTCAACGTCTGAAGGACAATCCGAAAATGCTCCTTATGCTCCAAAGGAGTATTCGAATAAACCAAGATGTCGTCAATGAAAACAATCACAAACTGATCAATGAACTCTCTAAAAACTTGGTTCATCAGATCCATTAAGACTGCAGGCGCGTTGGTCAAACCAAACGGCATCACCAGAAACTCGAAATGTCCGTACCTTATACGAAACGTAGTCTTTGCAACATCTTGGTCTCTCACTCTCAGCTGATGATACCCTGAACGAAGATCAATCTTCGAGTACACCGCAGAACCTTGCAGTTGATCAAACAGATCATCGATTCTCGGCAACGGGTACTTATTCTTGACAGTGGCTTTGTTCAGTTGGCGAAAATCAATGCACATCCGCATTGAACCATCCTTCTTCTTTACAAACAAAATGTGCGCTCCCCAGGGTGACATACTAGGTCAGATAAAACATTTATCCAGCAAATCATCTAACAGCACCTTGAGTTCTCTCAACTTCATAGGCGACAGACGATACGGGGCACGCGAAATCGGAGCTATGCCAGGAACCAGCTCTATGCTGAAGTCTATCTCCCGCCTCGGAGGAAAACCAGGAATCTCCTCAGGAAACACATCGGGAAAGTGTCGCACCACGGGAACGTCACTGAGCTGCACGCGGGAAGAAGAAGACGCATCCAAAGCGTAGATCAGGAAGCCAGCATTCCCTAAGGACAACAAGCTGAACATCTCCATCGCTGAGACCAACGGGATATTCGATCGAGAATCCTGGCCGTAGAAGTCCCACTTTGTTAGAGTAGATGCCCAACTAGCCAACTTGTGGCGTGTGGGTTTATAGACTCTTGTATGAAACAATCTTTATATATGATATTCGCATTTATCCATATGGCATTCTTTACTTTCATTGTGTGTATAATGATTTACAATTGCGTTGAGTAAAGACCTAGAATGCACTCAAGTGTATGTTAGATGTGATAGTGGGTATGACGGCTATCATGAAACACATCTAATAGTCACTGTGTATTCT